>JZKD02S1387502.1:0-11784 GCA_000966675.3 Picea glauca
ACTCTCCAACCCATGGATGTTGCAGAGGAAATAATCATCTAGATAGAGGTGTATCGAGAAACAGGAGAAAATGTATCCTCATAATCTATTCCCTCTACATGAGAGAATCCTCTAGCAACAAATATCATTTTGTGCCTCTTGATGCTCCCATCAAATATGTGTTTCATCTTGTAGATCCATTTGGAAGTCACTACAGACTTCCCTTCAGGTCTCGGAACAATATCCCACACATCATTCTTCATGATGGACTGATACTCCTCCATCATGGCATCTCTCCATACTGGATGACTAGTTTCCTCCTCATAATAGGAAGTTTTAGAATCAATGATGTGGCTCATAGATGTGGCATAGAACAAATATCTTTGAGGTATATTTCTCTCTCAAAAGGTACCATCTCTTTCTATCTCTTACTCAATCTATCTCTGACCAAGATTGAAGATCTGATATTCCTTTGAAGATTCACTATACCCAATAAATTTATATTGAACACCCAAATATCTTGAAGTGTCCAACCTCAAGCTTAACTCTAGTGAAGGCCTCCTCATGAGTCATCTTCCTCAAGGAATTTTGTTATGAACATACATTACATTCATGGATGCCTCTTCCCACAAAAACATAGGTAAATGTTGATCATGAATCATCACCTTGACTGTCTCAACAATAGATCTATTCTTCCTCTCCATGATCCCATTATGTTGAGGGTTGCGCGGAATGGTGTACTCCCTCTTGATCCCTGCCTCAAATATCTCTAGGACATATCGAGGTTCCCTCATGGAACCAATGTCCCCCAAGACATATCAAGGTTTCTTCGTGAAACCGAAGTCTTGGTTCCTTCATCTAGTAATCCACTGATTACTTTGCAATCAACTAGTAGCATACTACTACTACCATGCCATCGATAGCTCAAATCATCTACCACATTCTTTATGACTATGCTGCAATCAACCGGTAGCACACAACTACTTCAATGTCGTCCAATAGTACACAACAATTTCCATAGTCTCCATGACCATATTGTGATGTTTCTCCTCTCCCAATAGTCTTATTCACACCTAGCCACCTCGCATGGCATAGGAAAGACTACGACCATAGCCTCATTCATAACTAGCCACCTCACATGGCATAGGAAAGGATAAGCTTCAATTCTTATTCACACCTATCCATCTCACATGGCTTAGGAAATACTTGTACCCAACTAAGTATTACTCCCTCAGTCACCTCACATGACTAATTAGGGAAACCCTTGTCCAGAGGGGTTAGTCGACTAGAGGATAGAAAACACCACACCTCCCTCTTAACATTGATAAGCAACTTCAAATAACATGATTGTTTGATTTGGAATTCAATCGATACTTCAAGCTCTCCAATTTACTCTTGTTATAGAAACAATAAGCATCAAGCCTTGCTATCCCCCATGACTTTAGAAGCGTTGTGTCTCATCCAAAATCATTATCATCATTTGCATGTTGTCCACATGAAAAATAGTACGAATTGCTTAAAAATGCATATATTATCTTCAAATGAGATTTGTCTTCCTTCATGGAGATCAATGAAACACAATTCCAAACTGAATGAGATCAGTGAAACTATGTAGTATTGTACAACACTAGCCTCCATGATCATAAACCTTGTTTGTTTTTAGGCTCTATCACAGGTCTTCATTCTATTGTACAATGATGGCCTCCATGATCATAAACCCTGCTTATATGAGATATGATTGATTTGTTAAATCTGCATTGATGTATTTCAGGTATTCAGTGAGGAAGTCCACTCGAAACCAATCTACCAAGGCCTCTTCCAAAGAAGACGAGTTCTTTGCACGAGCGAATCCATTCTCAAGTATTGATATGAGAGGATTATGATAATATTTTTTCATGTATTCCAACAGCTCCTGTATACCCCATGGAACAATAGGCATTCTGTAAAATGAAGTCTCATTGGAAATAGGAATTCCATTTCCCTCCACTAGTTCCTCCAACAGACACACAAGGATCTGTCCAATGACTCTTTGTCCTGGGTCATCCTCAGAGATTGGAAGATCAGCTACGCAGTATGTGTTATAATGATTGATGCCAATTAGATCAAAATACCCCCTTACTTTTTTTTTCAGGCTGCTTTTCTGTGAATGAGGGAAAACGAGCGCCAACGCTTTCCTTCATGGAAGTGGGATAGTCTCCAAAAACAAGAGGATCTACGAAGCATCCAATATGGAAACCATGCATCCTTGGACTATGATGAGGTCTTTAGATTCGTTTGTTAGGGGATCAAACTGGAGAAAAATGATTTTCAAACCAATAAATCCACCTTGATGTGTCTGTATCAGGAATGGAATTCTAATTTCTCTCTAGTAAATGTCTTCAAGATCATCTAGTTCTGACATAATTTTATGGAATATAGTATCTTGTCTCCAAGAAGTAAGTTTCTTTCAGAATCCTGGGCCCTCCTATGACGGAGTTAGCCCAATCCTTCTCTAATACCATGTTGGTTTTTCTTCATATGACATATATCAATATTCGAGATATTATTATAATGATGTGTGTTTCATATATAGGGAACATAAGGTGACCATCCATGAAAGGATGCACCCCTTGAATAATCAATAACTATTTTTTATTATCATTTATTTATTATGTAATATATATAATAATCAATAATAATTATATCATTAATTATTATCTTTAGAGAATGTCTTCCCGATGTTGTCTAAACATCAACAGTCAGTATAAGTGTGTGCTCAAAAATTGGCATATGTTGGTGTTTTGTTTAACGATTGCATGTGTCCTTCCTAACATGTGGTAGTTTAGACCTAGGTTTCATATAGAGTTAAACAACAAAAATCCTAGAGCATTGACATATCAATCCTTGGCCAAGTCCAAGGAAGGTCTCACCCAAAATGAAGAGAGGATCATAGAGACAATAAGGTCTTGTGAAAGGGTTGAAGGATAAATACACAAGGATCTATTGGAGCTAGCAATCATGCAATTCATATATGAAAAATTACTAGGATTAAGAAGTAAAATGATACACACACATATCCAAAAAGTACATGGTATATAGAGAATAGATCAGAATTGTCATGTCTTTATTAACAGAGTCATTCCATTACACAGAGGAATACATTATGTTTAATATATATGACATCCCTATAAATTCATATCTTCATATATATAACTCCTCGGAACACATAGAAATGGAAAATGATACTTTAGAAAATGAATACAAAGAGAATTAAATTATGGATCTAAAAGAGGAATAAAATTTCAAAACATATGTGGAAGTATATCTTGAAGAAGAACTCATTTTTTCCTTAAACAAAACAAATAATCTTAAGAAAAATCATTTTAAACAAAAGGAGAAGCTTCAAAAATATGAATAGGAGGATCATGATGAAAAATAAAAGAGGTCACAAAGCCTTGAATAAATAGAGAATACAAAGGACAACAGAAGTGGTGAGAATACAACTGAAAGAAAAGGAAGAAAATTCCAAGAATATAGAAGATGAAATTGTTTCCTTAAGAAAGGAATTGGAGAATTCAATGTCTTAGTTGAATAGAAACTTGAAGTTTGAAAAGAGAACTAAAATATTATATGATATTGTCAAATGCCAAATATCACTGCTCATTAAAAATTGGCTTGGCTATGATTAGAGTCAAATAACCACCAAATAAGATTTGAAAGCTATCGAGACATCAAAGAAAGTAAATGAAGGAAAATATAAAAGATATGTTGATGTGTCTCAACATATCCATTAGTGATGAAGACAACAAGAAGAGAGAAAATAATGTTATGGATAAAATTGACATTTCTGCTAAATGAAACAAGGACATATTTAGATTATTTTTCCCACCAATATGGCCTCACACAACTCACCACCAAAAATCTTTCCTTAGTCATTTTTTTCCTTGCAATCACTTTGGTCATAAAGCAATAGATTATAGAGAATATGCAATAAATGATCATGTATGCAAGAAAAAACAAAAGTACTTATGGGTTCTCAAATAGAAACTATAATTAATTTTCTCCATTATTTGATTACAATGTTTTATGTTATAAGTTCCGCAACTATTACTTCATGAAAATTAATTCATGTTTCTAATTGAAAATTATTCTAAAATGGCATGGGTTACATTTCTAAAAGATAAATACAAAGAATTTGAGAAGATGAAAGCACTCAAAACCTTAGCTGGAAATGAAAATAATTTTAAAATAAAGTGCTTGAGATCAAATAGAGGAGGTGAATTTATCTCAAATGAATTTGAAGAATTTTGTGAGCTTCATGGAATAAAGAGACCAATTTCAGCTGAAATAAGTCCACAACAAAATGGATTGGTAGAAGGGAAGAATTGAACCATACAAGAGCTGGTTTGAACAATTGTGAATGAAGTTAATATATCAGATAGGTTTTGGAGAGAAGAAGTAAACGATGCACTCTACATTCTGAATAGAGGGTGAATCAGAGTCAACAACAACAACCAAACACCTTATAAATTATGGAAGGGTAGGCCAACAACAATTAAATACTTCAATTTTTTTGGAAGCAAGTACTACATAATGAGATATGACAGGGACGTGGGAAAATTTGACTCTAGAGATGATTAAAGTATCTTTCCGGGTTATTCATCAAGAAGTAAGGCTTATTGATGTAATAATAAAACATTGGGAAAAATTGTAGAGAGTGAAAATGTGAAAGTGAATGAAGAAAGTAATCATAAGGTGAAAGGAAATGTTCAAATAGAGGGTCCAAGATACAAATAAGAAGAATAAGTAGAATAATGAGAAGAAAATGAAGAACAAGAATCTGAATGTCAAGATACAAATACACCATCTATATTTTTCCAAAAGAATCATTTGAAAAATTTAATTCTTGATGATAAAGATACGAGATTTTAGAGTAGAAGAAGATTAGAAAGTGCAAAAAAACATGAAAACTTGTATTTTGTATCTAAAATAGGGGCCAAAGAACTTAAAAAAAGATAGTGAAGGAAAGCATTGGATTGATTCCATTGAAGAAGAGTTGAATCAAATTGAGGAGAATGAGACATGGGAAATTGTTCCAACACCAAAAGATAAAAATGTGATTGGAACCAAGTGGGTTTTTAGGAACAAGTTGAATGAAAATGGAAAAGTAATAAGAAATAAATAAAGATTAGTTTGTAAATTTTATGCTCAAATTCAAGGCATTGATTTCGAAGAAACATTTTCCCTGTTTGTTAGACTAGAAGCTATTATAATTTTTTTGGCATTTTTTTGTTTCAAGAACTTCAAATTATATCAAATGGATGTCAAGTCCACCTTTCTAAATGAGAATTTAGAGGAATAATTGTACATTGAATAACCAAAAGGATTCTTATTATCAAAAAATAAGGATCATGTATGCATATTGAAGAAATCACTCTATGGACTTGACAAGAGCCTCTGTTGGCACATAGTGGGAAGACCCTGGGTTCAACATTAATTCACCAAAAAAACCCTAAGATATCATCCATTTCATCATCATGCAGAATAAAGTGAAGAATCACTTGAGGTATCTATGAGGACTATAGGAACCAGGTTTCCGTAGTCATGAAGGGTTGGGAGGAATTCATCATAACTATTATCTTTAACATTAATTCATTATATCTCATACCATGTGTGCCTCAACATAAAAATAAAATAACATATTCATATTAGCCATCCATGCATTATGTGTGTGCAATAAACATAACAATAACCAAACACATCAAAACATAACATAACACAAAAACATCATATTTAACATAGTTCACCCAAGATGGGATACATCCACAATGGTTGGCTTCTTATATTATTATTCATAATAATCTCTTACAAAATGTTTGCACTATGTTCATACATGATATCAAAGTTGTACACAAAAATACCCTTTTCATTCACAAATACAGTGCACACTTATCTCTCAACTCGCATACTCTCCAAAAACTACTCAGTGCCTGACCCATTCATTCATTCTCTCCTACTTGACTACCTTTCTACCCAAAAAATTACTTTCTATCTAAAACCCTTACATATTTGTACAGTTAAGTTAGGGATTAGAGCGTTACAAAATACCAAAATGCATAATGGATTCTAAATAACTTCCTTCCTTTGCACACATTGATCTTGAAAATGCACTAATTGCATTCCTTCTTCTATGTGCAGTCATGCACAGTTCCCAAAATGTATCCCAAAATTCTTGTCCCAATAGGCCCCAAAAACTCACATATGGCTCATCTTGAGACACTTAGTTCTATTGTTGCATTCCCTTTAGCATCACAAAAAGATTCTCAAAAGTCTACCTTGAAATTGTGATATTTTTTTTCTTTCAATTATTGTGCCAAAATTTCATTTGTGGTTTGCGTAGTGATAAGGTTCTTCAATTTTTATGCACTATCTCACATTGCATGCTTCAATACACCTCGCACTGCCATAAGTTCTTTTGTCAGTCTGAAGGGTTCCTCCTATAGTGGCTCCATCTTCTACACAATATTATGTTGCTCCACTCTAATTTGGTTTATCTCTTGGTTCAACTACCTATTCTCAATAATTGTAGCTATCCGCTCTATTCATGGAAGAGTGTTCATTGTATCTTTGATCGTCTACGCCTTCTCCTGCAAAGTTTGTAACCTTTGTTATAACCCTTTTATCTATGCATTCTCCATCAATTGAGTCCATACTTGTGTGCTTTCTTCTACATATTTTCAAAGTATTCATCCAAGCTCTTGATGATTTCCATTGTCATTGAAGTTGTCTTCGCCCTTTTCTCTCTTTCTTTGGGTGGATTACTTGGTGTTGTGTGCACCTCCAAGTATAGACTATTTGTGTAGAATAATTGTATAGCTTCACTAATATTCATCACTTTCTCTTCCAATCGAGTATCTACCTCCATTGGTATCTCTAGGAAGTTTCTATATACTACTTACACTGTGTTTTTCAACATTCCTTCTCTCTGTTTGGCCTCGTCCCGCTCTAATACTAGCTTACTATACTCTACTTGTAATACATCATTATCTGCAGCTACAGTATCCAACTCCATTAACTTCAACTCTGTGCACAATTGAATTTCATGTGTTGCACTTTATTGCAAGTTGTGTAATACCATCATAGGTAGTTATGATAGCACTAACTCAATATCACTTAATGCCTACACTTGTTCATGCATCTCTGTTGATGGAAATGCTAATGCTCCTATTGATATATTCATTACACTATGCTTTGTTGTTTCAATGTTGTAGGTTGTGACCTTGTAGTCTTGGTTGTACTCTCATTCTATGCTTCCTCTCCTATTATGACTAGTGCTACCCTTGTTTTCTCTAAGAATTGGCATTGTGTCACTATTGTTTCCTACAAAGTTGTATGTATCTCCTCTTGTTGTTGCACAACTTTTAAAAAGTCTTCTTCTGTCACTTCCTTCACTTGATCTCCAATTTTTTCTAAGTCCTCCTTAGTCAAAGCTTGGATCAGTATTGGCTTGATGGATTTCCTCTTCTTATTCTTATGTGTTGTTTTCTCCTTCAAATGTTCCTTCCTATTTTCTCCAACGAGCGATGGGATTCCCTAAATGTCACCTTCACCACTCCATTGGTCCTATTATTCTTATTCTTGATCATTTGTTGGTTCTTGTGTCTCCTTCTCTTATTGTTCTATATCCTTATGCATTGTTTCTGTCTCTAGGATTATCCACTCTTCATCCTAGTCGCCTACAATCTAGCTAATTTATTTCTATTTCACCCTGCAATGTGTCGGTAGCCATTGTTGATCGAGATCCTTTTTTCCTTGCATATACATATGGTGTTTCCCTACCTTAAATCATCCAATGTCCTTATATGCTTCAACTATCTACATTTGAATGTGAAACGTGTCTTAAATTCATTTTTGAATAGTCTCCTTATAGACATAGAAGGTTATATTATTGTCCAACTATCTATTTTTATGCGCGGTATGACATAATGAAACATATCTCGCTACCAAGAATGGTTTTTTCATTATGTCTAGGAACTATGTCTCTTTTGGCTCCCTCCATGTAGTCAAGCTTATCAAAATTAATAGCCAAGGATAATGGAACTCTGTTCATTTCTTTTGTGCCTCCCTGCAATTCATTAAATATTGATTTACCAAAAATGTTGACCATTTCATCATCACTCCTACAACGCACTTCTTTGTTTCTTCTATAACTCCCACTAGCACCTAGTCCTTGTGACATTTTCTCAGTTACTTACAGGACAATTCCCATGTCACAAATCTTACTATATCAACATTGATTCTCACAACGTCTAGTCGACGTGCTCCTCTCAGTGTGTCATACTTTTCCTTCATTGTTTTTGCTAGTGATTTTTCCTTCATCTTGTCTGTGAACAATGGTAAAGGGTCTTCTCTTGCTGATGGAAATCTTGTAATCTGTGTAATCAACTGGGTGTCAATGGAAACTACTCTTTCTAAAAATAAGAACCCTCCATAGACACAACTTAGCAATAATTTAACAAAAATGTTTTTCTCTGTTCTCCTACCAAAATGGGGTATCTCCAACATATTTATTTTTAATGTTCACTACAATATTGTTTCCCATTATTTCAGCTCAACTATGATTACAAGCGATCTGGGGTTCATTCATGCGCGCAAATAATTATGTGGTGTTAATTCTAGGAACTTCGTTAAATATGTGAGGTTGTGGTCTACATACCCCAGGTTTCATATTACACCTAAAATATCTCCATCGACAGTGACCCTAGGTGGAATCACCAATGTAACCATGTCATGCTTCACCTCCTTCTATAATCTGACATGTTTTGTTGTCAGCTACCTAGGTGTCACATACACTCTGGGAAATTTCTCCAAACTTTGATCTGCTTCTTCTTCCATCAGAACTTCTTCCTGCATCGACATTGATTCCTTCTTAGTGCATTGTTTCTTTGTTCCTGATGTATAATATCATGGTTTGGTTGCACCTTACCTCTCTGCAGTTTAGTTCTTACTTCAACAAACTTGGCTTTGTTCTTTCTTTAGTGAAGTCTCTCCTTTGGTTCTTTGTTCTCTCGAATGTGCATGTAACAATAACCTTTTCCCATTTCCCTTGCTCTAATTTTATGTCTTTATTCCAACTGTTATATTCCTCTTCACACACAAACTTGAAATCTTATTTTATTGTACTCACATTCCATTCCTTCGATATTTTTCATTAAATTCAGATTATTCAGTGGATCATGGTCGATATTTTCCAACATGTCAAGATCTTCGTCATCGCTTTTCATTTATGACTATGTGTTCCGACCATCTTTCCATGATGTTTTTCCTTTAATGCTTTACCCATCCTATGAGCAATTATTTATCTTGTTTATCCACTTCTCCTTTCTGCACATAGTTCCTTTCTACTTCCTTTCCACCTCATTTTCTTGCTCATTTCTAATTTGACTCTTTAAACGCTGTCTAATTTAGAACTTTAGTTTTTTTTCTTATATTTTTCTTTTTCTCTATAATAAAATATAATACAGATACTATGGTACACACACTGCACACTCATACTATTTGTAACAACCCTCCTTGGTACGACAACAACTCAGACAACAGGTGCAATTTTTTTTTGTTTTATAGGTGTGTGTGCACGCGGGGAGGAGGGGAAACAGACTCACTAGACTCTACGTCACCACCCAACGACTGTCAAGACACAATCACGTCAATCACAACAAGAAGGCGCAAGGTGCATGACAAGTAACTACAAGCAAGGAACACCCAAGACCAAGGCGCCCCACGATATCTTCAATAATAACGAAACCTGGGTTAGGTAACGCACGAACACTGAAGGTAGAATCCATGCTAGTAGGTTTACTATTTCTGCACAGGAAGGCAGAGCGTTTAATCTTAGTCCTCCGCTCCGGAGAGAGAGAAGGTCAGATAGGCTCCTGGCTGACTGCTCAGGCAGGAACTAGCAAATTCTGCCAGGTGTGTCGCAAGAGTGGAACCCTGCCTTTAAAGGGCCCGAGACTCTTGATATGGCACTGGATCCCTTACACGAATAAATCACACATAGACTTAACCCCTAAGACTACCTGGGGGTGTTTACCTCCCGCCTGACACAAGCCAACCACTCACACAAGGCTTTTACAACCCAACGCAAACTTAAATTAACAAGGGACTATCAGCTAAAGAATCTTAAAAATTAATCCATTGCGCAAAGCTAAATCATAATCGTCAACACGGTACCCTCTAAAACACACTCAAGAGACCCCTATAGTATAAGACTGAAACCTTGACTAGTTCAACATCTAACAAGATAAAAAGTCCTCAGTGGTAATCATAAATATAATGAATGGCTGTAGATGTATCCTAACGCAATAGGTAACCCTTAATCCTTCACTACGACTCAATAATTAACATTTATTTCGAAATCATTGGACGCCATCATTGTAATTTACATATCAATCAACCCATGGGGGTTAGCATCCTTACCCTAGTAATATAAAGACTTTGTAACTTAACCATCAAAACTGCAAGGACATTATACTAATGATCACACCATTGACAATCCGATATATTACAATAGATGACACTATCAATTCCTCACATCATAATTTGCACAATCCTTCATAAGACGATTTATTAAAGTAGCCTTACCTTGCATTCATTATATTGTAAGGTGGTAACCTTTCACTTACCTACTAAAATAACATTACAATAACATCATCTTGCATTAAATCTTCCCTCACATAATGTAATAATAATTCAATAATGCTTCCTTACATTCCTTACATTTACCTTCCACAATAACATTTCATTCTTTACCTTATATTCGGTCAATACATTCAGGTGAAACCTCGCAATCAACCTCCATAACCCTTTTTCTCTATGTTATATAACACTAACATTCATACTCCATATCATATGGCCACGCTACTTTAACATAAATCAAGTAATATATTACCATCATTATAACCTTACATATTACCTAATCTTATTACATATTTAATCACCCTACCCTTACGCAAATCTGTAATCAACTAAGTTATCCAACATTTACAAATCAGCGACACTCCGCTACTTAACACATATCTTAACATCTCGTTTTATCATCTTACGTTCCGTTTATTCAATAGCATAGATAATGTCAAGAATTTATGAAAGGATAAACAAAGCTACTTCTATCTAATAATATAAAGGTAATCCGGTACTATTCTGTTAACTACACTCTGTCCTGCACTCACGATCTGCGCTAACATTGGGAACCAAAGGTAGTAATAAATAAACCTGTACTTTTCCACAAATTATATAAAGAAATCTAAGGCTATCGTGTAACCATCTCTCTTCCCAGTGCTAACTTTAAAATAATATGCAATAATAAATACATCCTCGTCTTTTAAAATTCAAATAAATGGGGTCATCACGAAATGGGTTTATACCTTTAAAAGTTAGGCTCCAAATCAAGTTCTCATCCATCAATTATAACCTTTAACAAATTCTTATTAAACTGGAAATAAAAATTTTAAAAACAGATAAGAAAAGCTTGTGTTTCTTTTTCTTCCACTATATCATTCACGTCGTATGAAAACGTTTCATAAATATTACCTCTCAAAAATAAATCAGAATAGCGTTCAATTCAAATATAAACTAATATGTTATAATAGGTTTCATGAAAATTATGAGAAGGGAAGAACCAGTTTATACATTAAAGTGGTTTTAGGGAATTAAACTTTTCATTCCTAACTATATTTACAACCAAATTCAGCTCTTATGAAAACATTCCATAATTATTGTTTAGCGAAATGAATAAAAATCATATACGTATACATATTAAAATTC
>JZKD02S1387502.1:24803-59224 GCA_000966675.3 Picea glauca
TATCGTCAGCCTGCATCACCAATAATCATGTCAGAATGTCATCATCAAATCCTCAAATCAATGAAACATCATAATAAACAAATCAACCCAAAAGCACACTCCCTGACTCAGTCCGTAGTCCAAGGGGGGTTCTACCGATGCCTCTGCATCCTCAAGGTCAAACACCTTGCACACTCAATAAAACTAAGTCAATAGCACTTGTCTACATAAAATAATAACACATCAAGTCATCTGTCAATCACATTATAATCATATAAAAAGGTCTAACATCAACAAGGGTCCAGATCACTTGCGAGCAAGTGTCCTCAAATAATAAGAGTTCTCAGTGCGCCAGAGTGGGATGTTACACTATTGCACAGAAGAAAAACTATCCCTATATAGTTTCAACTGACTACCATTTGTGAGTCCTTTCAAGACTTCCTTTTTCAATTTATCCAACTGAAAATCACCCTCCTATGTCACAAATATTATCATATATGGTACCAACCAATCCATTTGGAACTTTCCAAGGTGTTGCAAAATGTTTTTTTCATAGACCAAAACTAAGTCTCCCATCTAGAACTTATTTTTCTTAATGTGTCTGTCATACCATGCTTTTTCATGTTCTTTCTGCACTTGCTAATGAAATCCTGTGACAAAACAATCTTCCTTGAGTTCCATTAACTTTGAAAGTCTCTTCTCTATTATTCTAGAGTCTTTGAGCTCTATAAACATAATGATGAAAGTATTTGACACAATGAAATCCATAGGCATAATTTCTTCCTGACCATATATTGAACATAATGGTGTCTATCCTATAATCTTTTTGCATGTGGTTATATATGCCCATAGTACTGCAGGAATCCTCAAATCCTAGTCATCTCTATTTACATTGCATATCTTTGTCAGTGCATGATATACTATCTTGTAGAATGCTTCCATTGTTCCATTCACTTGAGGATGATAAGGTGTGTTCTTCTTATGGTGAATATGAAACTCCTATGTTAAAGAAGCAATTGTTTTATTCATGAAATGTGTTCCTCGATCGCTCATAAGGATTCCCATACATACAAACCTTGCAACAACATTCTCAAAAATAAATCATGTAATATTCTCCATGTTGAAATATTTAACAGGTTTTTCTATAGACCATATGGTCAAATAGTGTGTTGTAGTGATTATATATCTCACTCCTAACCTTTTTGCGGGTGGGTTGATCAGTCCAACAAAATCTATTTCCCATTTATCAAAACCTTGTAATGTAACTTGTGGTACTAAATGCATATCATCTCTTCTTGATGGCTTTCCAACTCTCTGATATACATCAAAGGTATGACATAACTCCTTATCATCCTTGTGAAGGGTGGGCCACCAAATTCCCACGTGAAAAATATTTTGAGTCGTAGCTTTCCCTGCATAGGTATTTCATGCTCCAATAAACATTGTTGAATAATACCATTTGTGCCTAACTTATACATATTCTATGTTATAATATGTTAATATACTTCCTTTACTATCAATTGTTTCTTTTACCGAGTTGTAAATTTGGGTGGGGCTACTCATATGTTAAAAAACTGGACAATATCTATGAAGTAGTAATCAACCATTTTTAGTAAAAACAAGTGTGCATACGGTATATTGTCATCCAAATTCCCTGCATATTCTCCTGTTAGTATGCGTGACAAATTGTTAGGTCCTAAATTCAATTTCCCTGGTTTCAAAATCACTTCAAATTCATCCTTCTGAAATATTAATAGCCATTTGATTATATTCCCCCCAACACTGTCTTGTTGAATAAGTATCTCAATGTAGAATTATTTTCATACATTGTAAAATGTGATCTTATCAGATAGTGTCTAAACTTTTGTAGTGCATACACCAGTTTCATTCCTTCATACTTTGTAGTAGTGTAATTCTACTCAGTAGTTGACAAATTTATGATGGAAAATACAATGGGGTCATCCAACCCTCCATCCCATGGCTGATCTATAATTTCACCTAACACTATAGAGGATGCATATACATCGACATGGAATTCCTTCTTCCAATCTATGAATACTAGAATCGACGCAGTAACCAATTTCTTCTTCAAAGTATCCAAACTTTGTTGACATTCCTCATTCCATTTATACTTAAGCTCTTCCTTCATCAATTTATCCAATGGGGTTGTGATATCTGTGTATCCCCTAATGAAATTTATATAGTACCCCATATAACCCAATGTCACTCGCAATTTTTTCACTGATGTAGGGGGTGGAAAATCAATAATCACAAAAAATTTCATAGGTTCAACCAACAATCCTTGTTTGATTATTGTGTGACCCAACAAGATTCCAGGCAATGTGCAGAAAATGTACTTATTCAAGTTCATATAAATTTGTAACTATCTACATATATCCAAGATTAAGCAAAGAGTTTTAACATGGTCTTTCAACAATCTGAATATTTTCCAATTGTCCAGATAAACTTCTATAAACTTATGAATAAACTCTTTAAATGATGCTACAACCACTCGGGAGAGTATTGTTGGTGCATTTTCAATCCAAAAGACATGATTGTATATTGATGGCATCCCCATTATGCAACAATTTTTTTCTTATGTATGTCTTCTCATGCGATCGTAATATGGTTATATATAGATAATCCATCAGTAAATGAGTAAGCTTCTAGTTCTCCTACATTCTCCAACACTTCATCTATAAATGGTGTAGGAAATAGGTCATGTGAGAATGAATCATTCAACTTCCTGAGATCCATGCAAATTCTAAGTCCACCTCTTTTCTTATCTGGAATAGCCATAGGAATGATCCACTTTGAGTCTACAACAAGTTCAATAATTCCATCTTCCAACATCTTATCTATCTCTTCTTTTACTTTCTACTTATATATCGGGTTAAATCTATATGATATTTACTTTACTATCTTTGAATCTATATTCGAAGTAATATTCATCTTTTTTATCTCCCCAACAATCTCTTTCATCTATGAGAATATAGTCAGAAAGAGGTCTTGGTATTCACGCAATAAGTCATCAATCTTCTCAAAACTTTCTTGATTTCAATAATATCCAATATTTGCAAAGTTAGGATTATCCTCTATACCAATACTCACTTAGTGTGTTCTCAAAGGATTTGCATACTTGACCGACTCCAGTTTGGGACCAACTACCTCATGTTGTACTTTTTTTTTCGGTATTTTCAAATTCCTCGGGTCTTCATCGTCCTGGTCTTCTTCAACAACATTATAGCATTCCAAGACCTCTTGAACAATCATATAATATCTATGTATCCTAACTAATTTTGTTGGTATCTTTGAATCCTCTAGTGTAAATATCTTTGTGTTGATAATCTACAAAGTTGTGTCTAACAAAGGGGTATCATTTTCAAAATTGAAAGTTACCTTAAAGTTGCACGTTAATTCTTCCCAATATGTTGTCCCTCTGTGCACTTCTAGTTCTAAGTACCATTTATTTAGGATCATATCTGAGGTGTTTATAAACAAATGCATCCATTCTTTCTTAGGTATCAAGATCCATGTTGCGGTGCATTGTGTAATGTGATTGATACGACAACTCAACCCAATATACTTCTACACAATATCTTCTATTCCAAACTTTACCTATAGCATCCTTATAGACTATTTCCAATTATCTATTCCATCCTTATGCACATCCCACCATATTGTCAGAGCCTATTTAAGCACAATGTCTAAAGCTAGCAATCTTTGTTGATATAGTATCTATTATTTAAATTCTGTTACAAAATGATCGAAATTTATTAGTCTATCATACTTCGAGGGATCACATACTTCATCTCCAATCTATCACAATGCATAGGAAATACAAGCACATATCCTTGTAGATACCTCATGCAGTCTATGTTTCCAATGTTCCATGGATTCTTCTGAATATGATGTGCAAGAATTGATACTTCACCAATTGAGTACACCTTCAGCCGCAAGATTAATATAATAATCCATCCATGTAGTCATAATATAAAGGTTATCAAGTTCTTTTCCCTTTGTTGGTTCCAAATATATCCATCCTTCTATGGGATCCAATGGTGAAATAACTTTCAATCCTTCTACTTCAAATATCATTTGTCTCTTCTTGAGATCAATAATAGTATGGTTATCAAAATCCCAATCGATTCAAAGAAAATCTAGATAAGGTTTTCTACCAACCATTATCTCTATTACTTTAAAATTGACTATGTTGCACACCCAATAAATGTTAGCATTGACCCTTGTCAGTCTTCCAATTGTTGGGGCACATCATCGACTACATACTTAGTGACATACTCATTTTGTTTTGTTTTTCATACTATTTAGGAGGACTATTATTTATAACATGTCTATTTATAGAAGGTCTATTTTTAGATGGTGTATTCCTATATGTAATACGATTGAAAAATACCATGGGTTTCCAAAACCATGGACTCATAAACCGGCATTAGGAAAATTCCAATATTTTAGCTACCATTACGCCAATTTCTATTTTTTAGCGACCATTAGGCAATTTCCTATTTTTTAGGAGATAATTCTTATTTCCTTAATTCTAGGAGATAATTTTTATTTCCTTAATTATAGGATATATTTCCTATCTCATGGCTATAGAGCACTTTAGTAAGAATAATATCCTCCTAGGGAAATGTGCATTACCCATATAACACTTGGAGTTAACTCACTTCACTTATTTAGTGACTTTCCATAATTAGCAAATTCTCACTCAGTTAGGACTTTAGTTCAATTCTTGGACTCTAGTCTTATTATAGGAGGTTTTTTCTATTATGGAATGCATGTTGACTTCATGTAGAGTTCTCACTAAGTTTTCACCTATATTTTTTACCTTTTTTATTATTAACAACTTTTGACTTTAGTTGATTGTTGCTATTAGGAGAAGTTAAATTTTTACTTGAGAATGCACCTAGAAATCCCAACCCATTGCACATTACTCCTCATGTGGAGATTCCTATATATTTTACTCATTATGAAGGATTAATACATTGTGATTAGAGTTGTTTTCTTAGTCTCTTATATGTGAATATTGATTCTAGTTTTCTCTCTCCTCTCTCTTTTTTGCATTAGCTAGTGTAGTACTTCCTTTTCAAAATTAGGTCTTGGATTGTGATTTAATACTACATGGTATCAGATCCATTATTGTGAGGGATTATTCACTTTCATTCTAGTTTTATAGATCATATCGAACATACCATAGAGAAATATGGATCAACCATCTTCTTTAATGATATTTACACCCTTCAACTACTTTGAGTGGAAGCCCAAGATACAGGTTCTACTTCAAAGCAAGGGTTTGTATAAGATCACCATGGGGACTGAGGTCAAGCCTACTTCAAGAATAGAGAAATCAAAATAATTCAACATAATGGATGAATCCTATGATATATCGTGCTTGATCTTCTCTCCATATCTCCCCTTTCATGTTGATACTTTCAATACCCCTAACGATGTTTGGACAAAGTTGAAGGATTTGCTAGGAAAGCATGATAATATAAGAGGTCATCAGCTGGAGAATGATATACATGAATTGAATACAAGAGATTTATATACCCTATAGGACTACTTATATAATTTTAAAACTTTTCTTTCTCATGTTAAGGCTTATGGAATTGATAAGAAAGATGAACAATTAATCTTTTCAATTCTAACAAAACTGGGACCAAAGTATTATGTCTACACTTCTCCTTTTCATACTAATAGGTTAGCTATGGTGTCTACATGGAAGATTACATCCCTATATGATTTCATGGATTCACTTATACATGAGAAAAAAAATATCATCCAAACATAGGCACTTAATAATTACAAGAACCATACCCTTACAACTCAAGGAAGTTCAAAGAGGAATACACATAAGAACAAGGGTAAGAAGGACTAATAGAAAAAGAAGGAAGGTAAACAAACTTGCATAGAAGATAGTTCAATTTCTGAGGAATAAAAAGGAAAGAAGGAGAATAAAAAGTGTTCATACTGTAACAGGGGGTTCCAATCTAAGATTTCTTGCATGAAAAATACCATAGATATCATGGAGAAAACACTTGAGAAACATCACCTCAAGGATTGTATTCCATATAATGCAAAGAAAAATCCATCATCAAAAACAGTTAATGGTCATGCATTACTTTATATTTCATCTTCTTCTAATGCTTGTGTGCTTGATTCGGGGGTTATCCATCTTATGGCCTCATTGGATAGACTTTTCTCATACTTGGAGACTTGTTCAAGACCACCTATATTCATCGGAGATTTTTCTCTTACAGAGGTTTGTGGTAGGTGTAGAGTTGATCTAGACCATGGATTCTTTTAGGTTGTACTTCATTTTCCAAATATTTCAATGAATCTTCTCTCCATATATCAAAACACTCATTCAAGTTCACGGAATATGGTGGATTTCATTCTAGAATCAATTATTATTTATGATTTTTCATATGGTTCAAAAACGTTTGTTGGTGAGATTAATGACCATTCCAGGTTATACACATTATCTCACTTCACTCATAATTCTGATTATGTATCTCTTTTAACACATGCTAATGAAGATTCTAGGTTTTGGAAAGAGAGGTTTGGGAATATGAATTTTAAATATTTATATCATCTTAGTAAGGGTGGAATGGTAGATGGATTACCCCACATTCAATACACAGAAGGAGTTTTCCAAGGATGCATACTAGGGAAACATATTGAGGAGAAGTTCAAAACAGGTAAAGCATGGAGGGAATCATCACTTATAGAGTTGGTTCATAGTGATATTAAAGGTCATTTCCCACACCCATTGATCGATAAAGATAAGTACATCCTTACTTTCACTGATAATTTTTCAATATATACATGGGTCTATTTTCTCAAATTAAAACCTGTGGTCATTGAGTGTCTTAAAGATTTCAAGCATCTAGTTGAGAAACAAACAAGGAAAATAATTAAGAATATTTGTGAAGACAATTTAGGAGAGCATGTAAATAAGGATGTTGATCATATTTGTTTAGAATCAGGTATATATTTTCAACACATAGTTCCATATACTCCATAGCAGAATGGGGTAGCGGAGAGAAAGAATGAGACATTGAAAGAGGTGGCCAATTGTATGTTGTAGGATAGAGCACTACCTCCAAATTTATGGGATGAAGATATAAAATTTGCAGTCTAAATTCAGAATATATTTTCTCATAAATTATTCAATGGAGTTACTCAATATGAGGCTTGTAGTGGGAAGAAATCAGAAGTCACTCACTTCATAATTTTTGGTTCCCATGCATGGGATAGGATCCCTTTCGATAGGAGGAAACTTATGGAAGCTCAGAGTAAGGAGTGTATTTTTGATGGAAATAAAGAGGGAGTGAATGGATATAGGATTTTATATACTACTTCATATGCACTATTCATTCAAAGGAGTTCTAAGTTAGAAGAGGGTCCTTCATAGGTACTTCCAAAGTAGTCCACACCTCCATCTCCATCGCCACTAGTTGTGGAACTTTCTGAGATTTATTTTGATCCGATTTCTGATTAGATATATAAGATTAATATATCTGATATCTATGATTAGGAGAAATAATTTTCAATTCCATATCATTGACCACGATGGGCACAATAAACTCTTCAGGTAGCAAGTGACTAGTGGGTGATCCTATAGATCCATGGAGAAACAGATCTCAGTTTGTGGATCCTCCACAAGATTTTACTACCATGGATACATAAATACATAGTTATTCTTATATGGTACTTGTATCAGATCCTAATTCTTATAAAGAGGCTAAAGGAAACCCCCATTGGGAGGAAGCCATAAAAGAGGAGTGCAATTCCCTGATAGAGAAAAACACATGGGGGTTGGTTCCTCTTATGTTTGCCATATGTTTCTTCTTATGTTTCTTATGTTTGATAGAGAAAAACACATGGATCAGATCCTAATTCCTCTTATGTTTGCCATATGTCCCACCCCAGGAGTATACACCTTCATTGTCACACAGTCCATCGGCTGCTCCACCTCCCTTACCTTGGGCTTCAACAACAGTCTGGACATGAATTATCAAATTTTTTTAGCAGCTACAAGACTCCCTCCAGGAGAAATCACCTCCTCAACATACTCTCTCACCTGGAGAGAGTTTCCCATAGGATTGACAACATGCTTCATCAATCCACAACTACCTCTCTCACTTAGAGAGAGTGTTACTCATAGGCCTGACAACCTATTTCTTCGACCACTTCAACTCAGTTCCAACCTGAATGACAACCTGCTTCATGAATCCATAATTATATCTCTCACCTGGAGAGAGTGTTTCTCACAGGCCTGACAACCTGCTTCTTCAATCACTTCAACTTAGTTCAAGCCACATGAGGGAAACTGCAATAGCATCAACACTCAGTTGACACAAGGGTGAAAAAAGAAAAAAAAAATGGGAATGGGCACCAAAACTGGAAACAACCAAATGCTAAGACACAACATGGATCAGGCGATTACCAAGGCGTCGGGTTCCACATGAGACACAAATCAGCCCATGGGTTACTGTTTCAGGGTGCATGAAAAGAAGATGTAGAGGTTGATGATGGAGGCCAAACGAGTTCATTTGGAGGATGGAAGAATGGGAAGCAAACCCCCCCAATGAGATGAACCTCCAGATATAACTGCATGCACCTAGGTCGACACCTATCTTCCCAAATCTACATGCACACCAGTTTGCATTCGTTTCACATTTTCCCTGGAACTTAGGATAAAAACATATCCTTTTTTAAACAACCTTTGGAATAATAATAATAAATTATTATTCTCTTGGAATTAAGCCCTTAGGATTAGCCCCTCTTTCCAACCTATCGCCCCCCTCTCCCTTACCCATACTAGTGGATCTTAGTCCCCTGTAACTCTTCTTCATGTTCGGCCTACACACAACGATGTTTTTATATTAATAATATGAATATTTACATGTACAAAACAGGCCCGTGGCCTTTAACACCTAGGCTCTCTGGCCTACTAACACATAATCGTACCATCTTATAATATCTTCATTGACCATCCTACAAATAATTTTTACAATTCATAATATGATTTGGGCTCATCCTTGGGGTATTACAATCCCATCCCCTTATTTTTTCACTGTCCTCAGTGCAATGTTTTACACAACATCAACAAGATTTTTCAAAATCTTCAAAAAGATGCAGGTATTTATCCCAAATAGAATCTTCATGCTCCCATGTCCTTTCCTCAGGAATGTAACAGGTCCACTGGACCTTTACAACTTCTATGGCTCAATTCTATAGTTGTTTTCTCTTTCGGTCCAATATGTGCACTTGATTCACTTGAAAGATGCCTTCTTTCTCTACCTAAATCACATTCCAATCAATAACATGATTAACATCAGAACGTATATATTTTTTAAGCAATGATACATGGATGCAGGATATGTAATTGTTCCAAACCTTTCTAGGATTTCAAATGGCCCACAAAATCTAGCTTCCAACTTGGAACAGTTTCCAACTTCATGGAATTTTTGTTGGCTTTCACTTTCAAGAAAACATGATCACCCACTTTAAAATATCTGTGGGTTATGTTTTTATCTGCATAACGTTTCTACCTATCTTGGGCATCCTTTAAATTCTTCTTAATCTTCAACATTTTCTCTTCCATTTCATTGAGCAACTCTGGCCCAACTATTTCTCTATCAGTTGGGTTGTCCCAACTTACTAGGGTGTTGTACTTCCTACCATAAAGTACTTCAAATGGGATCATATTCAGTGATTCTTGATACCCACTGTTGTAGGAAAATTATACCAAGTTTAGGTAGTCTTCCCATTTATATGGTTTGTCGATCACATACATCCTTAGCATGTCCTCTATCACTTGGTTCACCCTTTCTATTTTCCCATCAGACTCAAGATGATAGGTTGTGCTAAAGTTTAGATTCATTTTGAATCCTTTGAATAACCTCTTTCAGAACTTCGAGGTAAATTTTGGGTTTCTGTTAGACACAATTGTCTTGGGAATAATATGCAATCATGCTACTTCCATGATATAGATATCAACAACATTGGTTTCCTTGTGAGTAGTCTTCAATGGAATAAAATGGGCAGCTTTGGTAATATTATCCACCACCACCATGATGGAATCATGTTTCTTATTTGTTCTGGGTAATCCTGTGATGAAATCCATTTTCACCACTTCCCACTTCCACTCAGGAATGGACAATGGCTATAGAAACCCCATTTGGTGCCTATGATCAGCCTTGACCTTCTAACACTCCATACATCTAGTGATGTATTCTTCAATTTCCTTCTTCATACCTGGCCAAAAGTAATGGCTCTTAACTGCTTCCACTATTTTCTAATATCCAAGGTGCCCAACATAAGGCACATTATGCATTTCCTTCAAGATCATAATTCTTGATTCCTGGGAATTAGGTACATAATTTTTTTTTTTGTACGGGAGTGTTCCATCAGCTTCCAATTTATAATCTTCCACTTTCTATAGCATCTTACCTTGTTGTAGCTTTTCTACCAATTCCATGTACTGCAAATTTTCATTTGCAGTTTAAAAAATTATGCCTTTAATATCATCTTGATACATGCTAATGGTTGTAGCATGTAGTTCATGCACTCTTCTGCTGAGTGAATCAACCACTTTGTTCTCCTTTCCTTTGATATGCTTGATATAAAAATCATACTCACAAAGGAATTTCAACCATCTACTCTTCCTAGCACTCAAGGTTCGCTGATCAAACAAATACTCTAGACTTTTATGGTCTATCCTCAGTTCAAAACTCTTTCCCATGAGGTAATGTCTCCATTTTTTAGAGCGTGTACAATGGCTGACAACTCCAAATCATGAGTGGCATAGTTCTTTTCGTGTTCTTTCAATTTTCTAGATTCATAACATATTACAAACCCATTTTGGCCAAGCACTCCCCCTGGTCCATCTTTGCACGCATCTGTAAACACTACGAAATATTCATTTGGATTTGGAATCCTCAGGATTAGAGCACTAGTTAACAACTGGATCAATTGTTGTAAGCTTCACTCACAATATTTTGTCCATTGAAATTCTGTCTCCTTCCTTTGCAAGGAAGTGATGGGGTGAACTATCCTTGAGAACTCTACAATGAACCTTTTGTAATAGCCAGCTAGACCCATAAAGGATATGACTTCTGTCACATTCTTAGTCGTTGACCATTCTCTAATGGCTTCTATCTTCTCAGGATCCACGACTATCCCCTCTTTTGAAATGATATGTCCCAAATAATATATATGCTTTTGATAGAATGAGCACTTTCTCAATTTGGCATATAGTTGGTGCTCTCTTAGCACTTGAAACACCATCCTCAGATGTTGTTCATGCTCTTCCCCCAACTTGGAATACACCATGATGTCATCCAAAAAGACTATGACAAACGTTTCTACATATTCTCTAAATACACATTCATTAGGCACATGAAAACAGTGGGTGCATTTGATAACCCAAATGGAACCACTGTGAATTCATAATGACCATACCTTGTTTTGAAGGAAGTCTTTCTTATTTCTTCATCCTTTATCCTTACTTTGTGGTATCCTGACCTGAGATCTATTTTTCAAAATATCTTGGCATCCTTCAATTGATCAAAGAGATCACCGATCCTTGGCAAGGGGTACTTGTTCTTAATAGTCACTTTGTTCAACTGTCTAAAATCAATGAACAATATCAATGTCCCATATTTCTTCTTCACAAATAAGATTGGGGCACCTTGAGGTGACATACTTGGGCATATATACTTGTTCTTAAGAAGTTCTTAAAGTTGCAATTGCAGTTCTTTCAGCTCTAGTGTCCTCATTCTTTAAGGATCTTTTGACACTGGAGCTGCTCCAGGCATCACGTTTATAGAAAAATCAATATTTATCTTAGGGGGTAGTCTGGGTACCTCCTAGAATACATCATCAAAATCTTTTAACACTGCATGGTCTTTGATATTCGACACCTTATCCTTAGGTGTTTCATCCATTTGAGCTGCAATTATTTGGAAGCCTTTCCTATATCACTTCTTCAGCTGCATTGTTGATATTTCTATGATAGCAATTATTCTAGGAATTCCTTGGACTATTCTCCGATTTCCTTCCTAATCCAGGTAAGTGAATGCCTTGTTATGATAGTCTAAGATGGCATGGTGTTGGTCCAGCCAATCTATCCCAATTAAATAGTCATAGGAACCTAAAGGTAAGATGTTCAATTTATCCCTTATGCTCAGTCCATTCATGTCCACTGGGCATGACTTAACCAACTCAGTAACTTTTATTTTGGTTTCTGTAGCCAGCTGCAATAACCAAGATTTTACATGCTTGTTTCTTGGCAATTGCAAACTTTCCACCATCTTTGTATCTATATAACTATGACTAGCCTCCAAGTCAATTAAAATAGTAAAGGCATGGTTATTGATGATACCTTCAACTTCAATCATGTGTGATGGGCTACATAGATCCTTGGTATTCTACTACCCATGTCTTCCATTGTTTCTTCTTGTTGAACATTGTGGAAAAATCTCACTTTGTCATTTCTATGGGGGCAATCTCTGTACCTATGATTTCCTTTACAACCCTAACATTCCATAGGTGGTTTTCTTGGCATTTTCCCACCTACTTCAACCTTCCCAGGCTCTCTAAGAGATGGTTTTCCTTGAGTACTATTTCTGAAAAAAGGATGGCTTAGTTCCCTTCTTCCTCTGATCCATCTTGAATTTATTCTTGTCTTCCCAAGATTTTCGTAAAGTGGGATTTTCACTTTGTTGCTCATATAAGCATTTTGATGTCCATATAGTTTCATCCATAGTCTTAGGATCATCATACTAGATCTTGTCACCAATGGAAGATGGAAGTCCACTCAGATACCTCTGAATTTTGACAATATCATCTTTGATAAAAGGGACATACTTCAGCGATTCCAAAAACCTTCATTCATATTCATCAATGGTCATGCTACCCAACTTGAATTCAAAGAACTCTTTCATCTTTATGTCATAGTATCTCTTATTCAAGTATTTATTTTTGAAATAATTATTGAATTCCTTCCAAGTAACATTTTTCTCCTTAATGTGCTACACCTACATAAGTTGATCCCACCACATGGATGTCTTTCCTTTCAGTTGATACATTGCAATTATTCCTTCTGCATGAGAGGAATAATTCTACAGTTGGAAATATTTCCTCATGCCAAGAAGCCATGTCTCGACATCCAGGAGGCTTAATCTTGTTCATCTCACCCTTCATTTCATCCACTTCAGATCTCCTATGCTTCCTCGTAGGAGATGGGCTTGAATTACTATGTGCCCTCCTCTTGGAGTGTCCTTGGGAGTGATGATTGTTTCTACCAACATTCCTTGATTTCCTCTTCTTATTATTGGACCTATGACTTCCTGATTTACTAGAGTCACTCTCCTTATCCAATTTCTTTTCTATTGTTTCTAGGCTCCGCATCAACTTTATGTTGAATTCTCCCTGTTGATCCATGGCTCTCATGAGATTTTTGTTATCTTCTTGGTGAGTCTGGACATATTTTTGCAATATTTCAATGATTTTCATCATGTTTCCTTATATATATATATATATATATATATATATTATCTATGCCCCTTGGATTTCAATCCTTCAAGTCCCAAATGGACATCCATTCCTCTTGATTAATTCTATGAACTGGAAGCATTTTGTTCCTCCATTTTCTACACCCTGTGGAAATTTGGTTCGTTTCTAACAATCATTGACTCTATAAACACAACGTGTAGTCAAACGAAATTTGTCAGGCCCTCAATCCTTAACAAATTTCATAGTATCCATAAACCAATCTGATTCAAGAAAATGTTCAGATTTCATTCTCTGTTATTCTCAATTAGTCAAGAATCCCCGCAGATCCTTTCTTTCTCAGTTCTTCTCTGTTCTGCAACAATTCTTTGGGCACTAGCACCTTTCTGTTATCCCCCAACCCATGCGACCATGGGATGTGGCCAAGAACTATATCGATAGACACTTACACGGGACCTCAAGCCTCCAGCTTTAGAAGTTTTTAAAGCACATCTCAACTATCTCTCAGAGTTCCAGATTGACGAACTCGTGGAGTAGGGAGGATCGACAATTCACGACTACTCAACATCTAATGAGTGACACCCACTCTGGAACTTCAGGCATCTAATCTCTGGGACTTTGGAGCTTCAGAGCTTCATAACTTTGGGATTCCGAAGTTTGTGCATTAATGCACCCCACTTTTCCCAAATCATTAATCTTCGAACACTTCCATGTCACATTTAGTGACGTCATTGCTTCTCGTCACTTGTGTGTTATGAAAGTTTTGAAATTTCTTCCTGTCATTTCCTTATGTAACATTCTTCTAGACTGTGAAGTCTTTAGACTCCATGACTTGTGCCACGTGTTCACTGGGACCATTAGGGCCCCACCACCCATACTCGAGAGGAGGTCCATGTGGTGAAACATCATAAATGGACACATGGCCCACTCAGACAGGTGACACATGTCACACTCCCAATGAAATTTAAATATTTGGCAGGTCCAAAACCCACTGATGTGTGGCACACATCCCATGTGTCCACATCATTCCTGATGACATCATCATGCCTCATTACTCAAGAATTTCAGACTTTGGAAGTTTCTACACCTTCTCCCTTCCAGTCTGTTGAGCTCCAATTTTGTTATATTTCCTGCCATACAAATACACTTATCATTACACCTTCTCCCCACATTTTTTCACTAATATATCCCTAGTTACACCATAAAAGGATGATTAAAAGGATGATTACACATTTTTTCACTAATACATAATTTTCCATATTTTTAGTGATTAAAAGGATGATTATACAATAGTTTTGTGGATTATGGTTTAATCCTATGTTTCTATGTCAAAGAAACATGTTCTATTTTTCTCAATTTCTGATATATGCATGGTCCATGTTTTGGTACCTGTATTGTTCCTATTCTGGTACCCGCTTTGCAGGTCATCTGGTACTCCAAGTCATCCGGTACCAGAAGGTTCTACAGTCAACTGGTACCTGCACAGTCATTTGGTACCTACACATTCATCCAATACCCATGATCCATGTCATCTGGTACCCACACTCCATGTCATCCAGTACCAATACTGCGCTCATTTGGTACTCCAAGTCATCTGATACCAGAAGGTTCTACAAGTCATTTGGTACTCACACTCCATGTCATCTGGTACTCACACTCCATATCATATGGTAATTGAAATTCAACACATCCAGTACTAGAATGTTCTAGAAACCATCTGGTAACAAAATTCTCCAGGTCATCCGGTACCAGCATCAACAACAATCTGGTACTAGAAATAATTCGAAATTTTGAAAAGCTTCTAGAGAAAAATCAGGTACATGTTTTTTGTCCAGAGATGTGTTTAGATGGACACGTGAGAAATAATTCACCCATATCACATGTGTGGACCTCCAACTCATGGGGAATAATTCTGCAAAAATTAGCAAAAATCTCAAACTACCAACTTGTGCCTCGATTTTCGTGCATATGGAATCAGATCTAGAAATGATATGAAATGATTTTTGTCTAGAATATGGAAAATTGAGTAACAAGAGGGAAGATTTTCCAAATTAGAATTGGTTTGGAATATATGGGTGGGGGCCTAACTCGAATCTGGCTAAATTGCAATAAAACCTAGATTTTTGAGGATTTTATCTAAAAATGTAATATTTGAAATCTGAGCATTGGGATTTGGTCCCATCCACTCCTCAATGATTATTCATGTATAAATAAGCCTCATAGGGATATGAGAAATCCAATTATCATTATGGGAATTCTTTTCTAATGGATGTTAAGGTGTCATCATGACAATGTCAAGATTGTAAGAGACTTGTAATTTTCTGAGTTTGATGGAATAAAGAATTGGTGTTTTGTGCATTCAAGGGGACTGACATCTTTTTGGCAGAAAATTACCTCTTGGGTAGGGCCCCTCAACTTGGTAAGAATGATTCCCTTTGTATCTTAACTAGTTAGCATTTCATTTATGTATTTTTCTTTTATTGTTCAATTTGTTTAAAGGTTAGAATTTCATTTACAGTTTGGAGTGTGTGGTTTGAATCCTAATTTTAGTTTTTCAATTGTTATGTTAATTAGAACTCATATTGTAAACCTCCCAATTGAATACATTATCACTTTGATATTTGAATTTATTTAGCATTCTCTCCTATCACATTTGCATGCTTATATTTTTGTGTATTCTTCATATGCTCTGTTTTTAGGCTGAATACACTATGGACAGACCCTCATTGCATTTATCTCCTTCATGATTGATTTTCCATCCAATTTGCACATCAAATATACCATTCAATTCATCCATCAGTTTCTTACTATCCAAAACATCATAAAATAGAGTATGTTAACATATTCTTGTTTTCATTCATTTATAAAAAAAAACCCAAAAACAAAGTTGTCTTATTCGCTGCATATACTTAACTTTTCTCTTCCATATTTTCTCTTTTTCCTTCAACTCGATTTTCCCATTGATTTCAGATTTAATCATGCAATATAATTATTCATTGCAAGAGTAGAACGACCCCTCTCTCTACCTCATTCTCTACGTGTGGAATCAATGCCCAATCACACTACAATTACATTTCATGACAGAGAATTGTCCTCACTCTTTATCTACTCATTCTTTGATTGATGAATGCACATTAAATTACACAACTTTATTGATTTTTCACACAAGGAAATTTCCTTTCTCTCAACTTATTCGACACGTTAACTTTTTTTTAATTGACTGCAATTTAAATATAGATCTTTCGTCAATTGAAAAAGTTCATATTCTTCTCAATTACTCTTTGATTCTTGTGTTTTACATTGAATCTCTCAGTCTGCAAAGAGTACCTATTATTCTTTTCCTCTTTTGATTTCATATATGACTAACCATTTTTTATAAGAATTCTATTTTTAGCTTCTTTTACAGAGTTGATATTTCTTTGCATTGCATAAACATTCCATTTATTTCCAATTTGTATTTCTGCATTGTCATTCTTTCCCATTCCTTTTCATTTCTTTCCATGCTTTCTCATTGTGACCGATGCACTTGATTGTGGAAATATCTTGATTTTAGATTGCATATAGTGTTTGATTCCAGTTTGATTGATTGCTTTTAAATTCAGCTTTCCTCTTCCTATAGTTGGAGTGGTTTTCTTTGTGTGTTTAGGTTTGGTTCTTGCATTCACGTTTCATTTCATTCACATAGTTTGAAATAAGTTTTATTTTCTATTTGTTTGATTTCCTTTCATTAGTTTGCTTTCATTGTGATTTGGCTTTCCCATTAGTTTATTTCTTGTCATTTGAATTCATTTCCATATGATTGTTTCTTTTATTGCATTTAAGAGTGAATCCACTATAGGAAATAATCATTGAAGGACATAAGACTTGAGTAAGATACTCATGATTAATCACACAAACATCACCCCGAGTACCTGAAAGACTCTGATCTAAGACTTTATATCACTAAGTATTCCTACATCCCAGTGATGAATCCTTAGTGTTAATTTGTTGCAGTGTGGGTTTGAATATTGTTTTGTCGACTTTAGATTAGGCTAAATGATGCTTTAATCCTGTGTTTCCTACACCTGCACCTTTAATCTTACAAGCCCAGGTTGATAATTAAATGTGGGAATTAAGAGTGCATATTATTAAACCAACATTTTGGCATCGTTGCCGAGGAGGTGCTAAAGGGATTAGAGCATAGGTAGGTTTCTTTTATTTCTCCAAAACCTTGAATGTTCCTTTCATGCAAGTGTGTTTCTTTTCATGCAAGCATGTCTATCTCCATGCAAGTGTGGTGTGATTTTAAGGAAGACCTAAGGGCGGAGAGAAGATAGTAAGATGTGAGGGAAGAGCTCACACATCCACTTTAGTGGGGTTACTCCAAAGTTAGGTTTTCCTCTTCCTTTCAATAGTTAGAATTTGTGTTTTATTATCATTAGCCATTTTTTTATTATATGATAAGAGAATCTAACTTGTGTGAACAGATAACTTGATGACAAGAGGGTCCTAGTAGCACGGTGGCGCTTCAAGTATATAATTTGTTTTCTTACATTATTCTTTTAGTTTGCCTCTTTTTATTTCTTTAGGTTTTTAAAAAATATTTTGGGCATTGTAAGAAACCCCCTCTACACTAATCCATGTGTGAAACAGGACCCATAAACTAGCAACAAGAACTCAAATATGATCAAGAGTTTAATAGAACTCTCTCAAATCCTAGCAGCAATTGGGATCTCTGCCTCTGAGGAAGAGAAAATCTTGACAATAGTCAAGAACCTATTTGCCTCTCTGAAATTGATAGAAGAAGAAGAGTTCCATGAGCTATATCCACAAGAAGATCTAAAATCCTTTTTTAATCACTCTTTCCAACCTATAGGAGATACTAAAGAATCATGGACCACATTCGATGGAGAGCCACGATTAGAACCTGAGATCGAGGAGTTCTTGACATGCATATCCCCAGATCCAGTATGCAACCATGAGACGAACCATATGAAAGAAGATGATCTACTTGGCATGATAGAGGGAGACATGAAGAGTGGTCTAAATGAGGAATTGAACCAAGAACATGAAGATTACATTGAACATTGGTTCCAGACAACAACAAGATTGAAGCACCACTCTCTTCTTCAAAAACTCTTCACATCCTCATCAAAGAAGCTGGTTCTTTGTATTCTGGTATACATTAAATATTATCTTTCAAAACTAAGTATGAATGTATATCTACACCTGTTACGCACATGGTTACATTGGAAATATTCTTACACGTGAAATTTAATTTCTTGTTCTTAGAGAGGATAGAGTAAAAGTTGCATGTTAGTTAACTTAGTTCTAAATAAATGCAACACATTTTCATGTTTCTTTTCAAATAAATGAAATGATATGAAGATAATATTTGTGATCTAGCATCAAAAACCAAAACAACTTAAGATATTTCTTCTTATTATTACATATAGATTTCTGACTATTAATAATAACAGTTGTTCATAAGCCTAATCTTTAAAATATTATGGGGATTTACAAAATATTTAAGGTCTTCATAATGATACCCATAGGTAACTTGTACATCCTAGTTTCATATCACAACTTGTTATTCAAGAATTCTTATCAAATAGTAGCAGGAGAATGAATGAAACTTCTGCTTGTGAGGGAACACAATCTTATATGGAGAAGATGAACTTGGGGACTAGAGGCACCTTTAGGTCATTCTCTCATGGCCTCATCCACCACACATTAAGTAAGTTTGACCATGATATGCCTTTCGAGTAATCTCGATACATAAGTCTATTTTTCATACGAACAATATTTTATGGGCAATCTATAAAATATCTTCAAACCCAATACCATCCCATCCTATAAAAAGGTTTTCAAAGATTCTCCCCCATTCACCCATGCGAAAGCAATCTATAAATTTTATCTTAAGGATAAATATTGGGACAAGATCCTTTGATGGAAAATGGGTGTAAGAGGCTTGTTATAATATGAAAGAATGTGCTTGTTTTACTATTGAAAATATCACTATTGTCACCCAAGCATAGGCCTAAGCCACCCTCCGAGCACCTTGACCTTGACAAAGAGAAGAATCCTGGTAGAAATCCAATAGCCAAGCAAGGCTAATGCACCAAGCAATAAGTAACCAAAGATGATCAGAGAGTCCAACCCAAAACTGGCGCAGTACCTTCCCCAAGACTTGTGCACAAAACTAGTAGACTGCAGTGTGCAGAAGTGGCTTTCTGTGATTCTGAGAAGTGTGACAAATGAGAGACTGGCGCCCTGTATTTATAGTATTCCTGGAAGACTTGCCTGGGCTGACTTCTCATTATGGGTACTAATTAATTCATATTAATTATCTTTCTTCAGCTAACATCTCATCTAGGGTTACTTTCATTTCTTTTATTTCTTCCAAAACATTCTCATCATGTCAAAGGTCACAATAGAGGTTCATACCTCCAGAAGCTACCATAATATCAACACTCCCTCCTAGCTAGGGAAGTATAACTGATAATGGTGTTGAGAAAAAATAGACCATTCAAATGGTAGTATCATGAGCATCGTCATTATTATCCAACTGGATAAACTCCATGACAATGGGTACAATACCAATTGATAGAACACGACTATGTTTATCCATGGTAGTACATAACTACTCAAACTGTGACACATAGTCACAAACAATGGAACATATCCACCACAATAGCATATCTCTATTGTCTGGAGACAGGCAGTATCCATAACAATTATCTGATATCAACCTACACAGAAACTATTGTTATGATATAAAATGAATCATCCGGGCCATTCTTTCACTCACATCTGTGAGATCTGAAAGAGTATCTTCCCTTAGAGTAGAACATCAATAATGGGCTATCTGGACTATTCTTCTGAAGAAAGGAAGAATGATTGTTTCTGATTTCTAAGCCTAGACCATTCCTCACCCTGGGCCATTCCTCCGACACTAAACAAAGTGTAACCTAGAGAGAATGAATCTACCCTAAGGAATATCTTTCCCCAATTGCTGAACCTGGACCATTCCCCACCCTGGTCCATTCCTCCGGCACTAAACAAAGTGTAGCCTAGAGAGAATGAATCTTCCCTAAGGAATGACTGTCCGAACCATTTCCCATGTTAACCACAAGAGGAAATGGCTATCCCGCACCAACCTCCAAAACAAACCATTCCTCATGTTAACCACAATGATAAATCATTGTCCGGTGAGGTGGGCCAGTCTTCTTGAGTAACCCTCAAGAAGAGATACTTCTTTAGACCACTTCCCATGTTAACCACAATGGGAATTTGATGTCTATGGTACATAAGAAATTTGGACCATTTTCCGCATTGGAAAATGTTTGTCCATGAGAAATATCAATCCACTTTCTGAACTGGAAAGAATCTTCGCAAGATAGACTATTTTTTCAATCTTGAAAATGAATGTACTCAATTTAATAAGATGTTAGTGCTCCCTCCCAACCTGGAGAGTCATTTCTTCCCTTTCAACTAAGGGAGTTATTTCCATGATCCCCATCTTGTCTCGGAAATATGCAAACTTTATTCTGGAGAAAGGCTTTGTCATGATATCTGATGCATGCTCATCTGTGGGGATATACTGGAGCTTTACTTCTCCTTCCTGGACTTTATCTTGAATAAGGTAGTATTTGATCGCAATATGTTTCAAACTTTCATGAAACACTCGGTGTTTTGATAGTCTTATACAACTCTGATTATCACAATGTATTATGGTCGAATCTGGAACCTGATCAAATAAATCGGAGATTAGCTTCCTCATCCATATTACTTTTGTGCATGCTTCACATGCTGTGATATATTCTTCTTTTGTTGTACTGAGTGCGACAGAATTATGTTTCCTACTACCCCAAGATATCATAGCAGAGAAATGATGATTTTAGCGGCTAAATTTCGCTCATGGGCTAATTTTCCATGTTTTTTCCAGAGAAATGATGCTTTTAGGGGCTAAATTTTGCTCATGGGCTAATTTTCCATGTTTTTTCCAAAAATGAGATTCTCTATTTTAAAAATGATTCGCCCAAATTCTATAGGATAAAATTATTTTACCTTAAAAATAGCCAAAATTTTATAAAGACTATATAAAATCCTTATAAATTTGAATATTTTTACAAAAATATCGCCAATCATTTATAGTTGGCATATGAAGGATCAGTAAGATTCACCAAGGTTTCTACATTTTAAAATAAATTTCCATCCTTAAAATCATGCCTGTAGTGGAGCCCAAGCTGAAATAGATTCCTGAAGTACTCGTCATGTCTTCTGCACTTCCTGCCCAATCTGAATTTGTGAATCCATGAAGTTGTATATCACTGGATGCAGTATATCTTAATCCATAGTTTATTGTCCCACAAATATATCTTAGGATATGCTTTGCGGATATCCAATGCTCATGCCTAGGTTCCACCTGGAACTGGCTTAGTGTATTCACAGCAAAGCAAATGTTTGGTCGAGTATTTACCAAATACATCAATGACCCAATTAATTGTCGATATAGTGATGGATCTACTAGAACATAATATGGATCTTTTACTTTTCTTATATCTGTATTCATAAGATTGTCCATGGATTTGAAATCCATCATTCCAAACTTCTGAAGAATATTTATTACATACTTTCCTTGTCCAAGGAATACTTCACCAAGCTTCTACTTTTCTAGTCCCAAGTAATAATGCATGAGACCTAGATATTTCATATCAAATTCAGAAGCTAGTTCCTTTTTTCACTGGATTATGAGAGACTCTTCACCTATTATGAATAGATCCTCAACATATAGTAGTAGAATTACAGGTGCATTGTCCATGAATTTGTAGTAAAGGTTTGGATCTACATGACTTTTGGAGAAACCAAGTCTCGTTAGATAGCTATCCATTCTAGCATACCAAACCCCTTGGAGCTTGCTTGAGTCCATATAAAGTGTTTTTTAATCTGCACATGTAAGTGTCATTTTAATGTACTTCAAACCCTTGAGGTTGTTCAATATATACTTCTTCTTTGATTGCTCCATTTAGGAAAGTTGTCTTTACATCCATCTGATGTAAGTTCCATCCCATGGAAGTGGCAAGAGATATGATAGCTCTAATGGAAGTATATCTAGCAACTAGAGCAAAAGTTTCATCATAATCTTCTCCCTCTTTCTGAGAGAACCCTATATCTACGAACCTTGCTTTATATTTATCCACGCTTTCATCTGCTGCATGTTTTATCTTATATACCCATTTTGAAGTTACGATTAATTTTTCTTTAGGTCTAGGTACAACTTCCCATCATTTTTCATAATAGATTGGTGTTCTTCCATCATAGCTTCTTTCCATTGTTTCTTTTGAACTTCTTCTTCAAATGTGGTAGGTTCTTCATCTAGAAGCTTCGTCATATATGTTTCATAACTTGAGAACCTTTTAGGCTTCTTACTTTTTCTAAATGTTCCTTCTGGAACCTTGAGTCTTTCTGCATCTTGTAAGGTAGCTTCAAGCCAAGATGGTCGTTTCTTGGTCTTAGGTATGGTGTATGAATCAATGGTCTCACATGGTTTCATAGAATGACTAGGTTGTTCCTTTTCATCATTTTGGTTTTCTATGCTTTCTTCAATAGGTTCTTCATTTTATTCTTCTTTTATAGTTTCTTCTATGGATTTATTGAAATCCATCTTTTCATTGAATGTCATGTCTCTGCTGACTTCGATTTTATGTTATTCCGGAATATATATTCTATAAGCCTTGGATGAATCTCTATATCCCACGAATATCCCCTTTTTTCCCGAGAGTTCTAGTTTATTCCTTTTTTCCTTGGGAATGTGAGAGTAAGCAGGTGTTGTTGGGAAAAACACCCTACGGACTAGCAAACTAGGGTCAGACTTGCATGCAGATTTGGACTGAAAATAAATTACTTTTTTACCTACCACCCAAGACTTAAACCCCTCTTTCATAGTAAATGCATGGAAAAGAACCACTAACCTTATTACTAGCGTTCGATGTAGATCCTTCGTTGCTCTTCGATTACTTGCTTGCGTTGCTCCTTCCATAGATGACATGCACTCAAGACAAACAACAACTATGCATGCATGCTACTTCTCTACTGAAGGGTTAGAAATCAAGCATAAATTAGCCAAACCATAGACAATTCATGCATTGGGACGAGAAAAGTATTCTTTTTATTACTGAAAATGAATCAACTTACAATCAAAGATGAGACCGTCCACCGCTCCTTGAACTTGATCCTAGGCTCCTCTTTGACAGAAGAAGAGGGGCCGACTCAAGCTTAGTGAAAAACTTCCCTTGGACAATAGCACGACAAGTGATAAGACTCAGGCAACATATATGTTAATCATAAGTCTACGAAGCAGGAGGCAACGTAAACTCTCCATATGTTTGGAAGAGTAACCAAACAGTGGAGGACACAACTCTATATAGTGAGAAAATCTTCCTAAGGTCATACTACATCCCATAGTCTGATGATCAAACGGACAGATGCGCTTTATCCAAGGGTGACTCATTATGCTGCTAATAAAGAAAATACTTTTCGCATCCTCTTTTTGGGATATATTTGATTTTTTTTGTTCTTTTTGATAGTTTTTGAAAAAGAATAAAGGAATATTACGTTACAATGGAGGAACGAGTACTACAAACATACAAGCTCAAGGCATAAGGACAAGACTGATGTTATGGTAAAATGATACTCGGGAAAAATCCTCTAGCGGCCAAAGGGGTTAAGACTGTTGATGGGCGAAATTGACCGTCCGTCAACTGAGAGAGTGGAACCGGTCCAGGGTCGTCTAATAACCCAAGCCGTTTGGAATGAACCACCCTGATGGTTTTAACGGCTTCGTTGGCCACTCTAAGGTCCTAAGAAAACCAAAGAAGAAACTAATCTAAACTAACTAATCTAACTAAAACAAATAAAACTAACTAAAACTAACTAAAACAAAATACAAGAAGCTGAACTAACTATCAATAAATAAAAACAAACTAATACACTAATCTAATTAAAACAAAACTACTAAATTAAACTAAAACTAAATATAAACTACTCTAACTATTATATATACAAAATACTAATTACTATTACACTAACTCTAATAATTAACTATCTAATTACTAATTAAATTACCACTTATTCACAAATATACAATATCTACAACTAGCAGATTTGAATAAAACCTGTAAAAATCATTTGCTTTCTGCCCAAATATAGTTAGAGATATATTTATGATTTTATGATTTTATGAAAAAGAAATAAAAATTACTGAAATTAAACGATTTAATATATTTACTGAAATTAAACAATCTAATATACTAATTCTACCTATAAATCTAACTAAACTAATGTCTGAACTAAAGTACTAATAAAAACAGTAAACAAACAAGTGACTAACTGACCTGGAACGCTCCAAATTTGCCCTATGTATGATAACTTCGAAGCTGGTCGGAGGAAGAAAACTCGCACCGGTTAATCCAAAAGCTTCTCGTAAATGATAAGCTGCCCTGCTCTTTGAATTGTTAACAGGACAAACAAGAAATAAAAAATCATAACAATTATATGATTTATAAATTTATGCAATAAGGGAAACCTGTTATGCAAAAACTTATACTTAATAATTCAACTTATGAAGAAGATAAATCTATCATTCACAAACTGAACTAAGCAATTGCTATGTTTTTAAATGCTTGGAAGAAATCATATATGGATTATAGTGATTAAAATTATATCATTTGCAAATGATTAAGATAGCTAAAGTAGTCACTAACCAAATACAAATTGATATACACAACATGAAACAAAATATTGATATCATGAGAAGCTAAAGCTGTAACAAAACACCAAATTTTGCCTCAGTCTGTATTAAAATTCCATATCCTTGTTCTCCCACGAATGAGGATGATCATTATTACAAAAATGATAGGTATTTATAAGTCTTTCCACAGGGTAAAACCTCCCTGTGGATAATATTAAATTGTTTACATAATCTGGGAAGATATTCCCAAAATCGACTAAACTAGGAAATTAAAATGACATCAGAATATTTCAAATATCCCCTAACTGCTCATCAAATCCACTGCAATCTCAAATTCATCTGCAATAGACCAAAAATAACAAGTTAGAAAGATATTTTATTAGCAAAACAATAAAAATTTAATCCTACAGACTTAGCTACAGAATCATCTGATTCTGTAGCTAGTCTAAAATAGCATACATGACCAGAATCGAAATCAAATCAAATCCTTTTAAAAGAATTAAAATCAATTTTCTTCCAATGATCATTCAAAATGAATCACTAATGATTTTATTATTAAACATTTAAAAGAATCAAAAGTGATTCAATCGAAAACAGGGGTACGAATACTCTGTTTTTCTGTTACCATAAAATCGGGTCAAATAGTAACAAGATTGTTTCATATCCAAATGATAATGAGTCATATCGTATGTGCTACGATCTAATCCAACATAACCATCATACACTCGTTATAGCTATAATGATGTAGCATGAGATTCATATCGTTTTAATTAAATACAAAGATGGAAAGACTGTTACGATTATGGGTAAATAAAACATTCATAACAGCATCAACCAAAATTTGCCATAGATTTCGATCGCTGATCATTGCATAGTCAACAGACAGGATCAATTAATAGTGATCACAACCATCATAATATCGACATAAGTGATAATCATAAACTGGGCAAACAATTGAAACAAATCATGATTGAGTTTAATATAGAATAAATCATGAATCCAATCTCGTTTTGCAAATTCAAATTCAAACAGAATATTCATTGCAATACGAATCTGATTGATACATGGTCGAGTTAATAATAAATCAATGCAAATTAACCGGCTGGGTTTTACCATAATCATTATGAATTGAATCTGTTCACTATTTGGGTATGTTTGTACAAAGTCACATTGGAAATGATCCGAATTGTATTCTTGTTGGTTGAAAGTCATATGGACATAAAACCGTGATATTTAACCATATCAAAATGGTTGCCAATCATATCGTATACATTAAAACCAAACCGAATCAAAACTTGATTATGTTCAAAACTGAAATATGAGAAACAACTCTTGTCTAGAATAGATACAACGACTTCAATTGACAGCAGAGCATCCAATGTAACTAAATAAAAAAAATCAAATCCACACCAAGATCAATCAAATCGATGAAAATCCAATCAAATCTAAGCTGAGAAAATGAAATTTCATTTAGTCAAAGGATATCTATGTATAGAACGCATACAACGTGACAAAGAAAATCAATGTTGTAAACAGAGCTATTCAAAACCAAATTCAAATTCGTTATATAAACAAGCGATATCAAAACATACCTATGTGAGGCTGCTCAAATTATGCCAACTTAGAATTCACGACCACTGTAGCTAATTCCACATTTTTAAACAAGATGGAACCTGTCGTCCTTTGTTTCTTATCAGTGGCTTGTAACTTAGCCTTTTGACTAGTAAGCCATGCAACCTGGTCCTCCAAAGAGTGAATTCTTGATTGTAGAATTGGTACATCATTATAATATCTCTCTAACCACGAGCTACATTGATCACAGGGTGGAATTGTAAACTTAGACAGAGCAGGAGAGGGATTGGATGAATGACCGGGGGCTTCACAAGGCAGCTTAATGCCTGGGTAGTTAGGGTCGTTCTGTAGGCATGGGGGTAGGTTTGACGCAAAGTCATACGAGGGTTCGACACACAAACCTTGCGAATAGGGATATTTGCTAGCCAAGAAACGCTCCACTTTCGAGTCGGAGTCTTCACTCAACACGATAGGGTTTGGATTGACAGGATGTTTTGGCTTGTTCCTCGCCATTCGTGAAATCAAATGGGCATTCTTTTTTCCTTTGGTGTTTACAGTGGGTTTCACCTTAGGATTTTTTCCCAAAGTCTTATTAGTCTCAACATCCTTAGTCACAAAGTGGAGTAAGTCGATAGGTGAGTCAGGAAAGGGTTTAGGTAGCAGGATGTTGTAGGGTACTAGCGTTACAGACTTGTCTTCACTCACCATAGGTTTGTCAACCTGTGGAGGGTTCGACTCCTCAAAATCATTCCGAGCAAGGAAATTGCTCCAACAATCTCTGCATAGACTCAAATGACAGACCACAATAATATTAACTAGCCCATAATGAAAAAGGCTACTATCAGCCTGGTTCCTTTTGTACTTCTTAGGCATTTTGAACAGGCTTCTATGAAAATAATAGGGCATATTGAGTTGATAACCCATAAAAACCATAAGAAAACGAAGGTGGTGTAAGAAAACAAACCCATACCGACCTTCGCAAGTGATAAACTGTTTGATTATCATCAATAAATCATGCCAACATTGTTTAAGCATGGTCACAGGCAAACCTTTATCACAAGAGACAACTTTACGCGACTGGAAAAGCAGTGTCCATGGAACCTCCTCTACTTTGCAATTCTTGGACCATCGTTGTCCAGTGGCAGGAAACCCGTAGAAAGACTGATAAACTGCTCGTCAATTTCCAATTGAACATCGTCGACCTTGGCTCGACAGCCATCAAAGGTCATGGCGAATTGTCTAGTAACGCAGAGGTTAATACCATCGAATTTCTGTATAAATGGAAGCCACCCATTGTCCTTGAGGTCACTGCGGGCATTGTTGAACATCAACAGAGCCTGGCTGCCATTGGGTTCAGCCCTCACGACTGGAGCCATGGTGCGAGAACATGGTAAGGGTTTGGGTTGAATTCCCCAATACACAGGAGTAGAGTCATTTGGTCTAACAACTACGAACGATCAAAGGGGAAGCATTAATGTGCACATGCGAGGGTGGTGGAGTTATTCACCGCCATGCATAATAGTAATGGCAAAGTACAACAGCCAAGTTTAACCTCTGTTCAACCAATCATAGCATAGTTCAAAACCTTATCATTCAGCCAACCAAAGAATGAAACAGTGAGTGATATGCCAACACGCCATTAACTATAGCTTTTCAAACCATTGTCATTCAACCCCAAAAGTTAAACATGCACCATTGCATGAATGTTTAATCAAGAGTTTTAAAACATTGTGACAATCGATATTTATAAAATTGACAAGCCAAGAGCTATAACAATAAGGATCACATCATATAAAAACAAAATAAACCATGACCCCTATGCAATTCAATGACTAGGCAAGTCCCAAAAATATAAATTTATATGCTCAATGCCTTACCAGTTTAATAAAATCAAGTTATGAAACCAACATAAGAATGTCCAAATAGGTATAGTTCGAAAATCCTTTTAGCCACATAATGATAATCCAAAGGTAAGTGCCATTCAAAATATCAATAAAAAGATCATGATAGTTCAAATAACGATGGAGGAGTTTTCACGCTTACAGTTGTGAAAACTAAATGGAGACCAATTTGCAAGTGTTGCAAGAAATGAAAATATCACTTTTTGGAAAACTGCGATGACGATTTGAAGTTCAGAAGACATAGTTGTAGGCAACTTATAGGGCAATAGAAAAAATTGAATTGGCTGCCAACAATGTTGACACATTGGTAGAAGCAGTTAACTTTGTCAAAAGAAATAAATTCAGATTAGGACAGCAAAGAAGATTTCAACTCAAAAACAACAACCAGAAAATCATACAAACATCATCATTTACCATCTTTTCCAGCATTGTTTTAAAAGATGAAAAATAATAACAGTCTTAAGATCAGCAAGTCACGATATTAAGATAAAATCTTCAATACTGTTGGCATGGCCATTGCTTCTAGCAGGTGTCCATAGCCTCGACAGGGTTGCCATTTAACCCACTCTGATATTTGTATCCTAACAAGAAGTTCTAGATCAAAATAAAGGACATTAAAGAGGTTTCTCATATTTTTTACAGATTTTCATGTACCCGACATTGCTTCGCTGCTAGCAGGCCTGTTCAGTACCCCGACAAAGTTGTCTTGGCACCATGCATGCATTTACCCGCTGCCAGCGGACCTGTTCAGTATCCCGACGGGTTTACAAGCACTTCCCACAGCTCTTATTCATAATTTTATTTTGTTTTTCTTTTGTAGATATATAGCTGAGCGGGGTGACGCTGATAATCTTGATATTTTAACATTTTTTAATTTTTTTTTAGACCTCATCAGAATTTTTTAACACTGTCCTTTATTTAGTTCCAGAAATGTTTTATTTATAAAAACTTATTATGATAGGGAGACATCATTTGAGTCATTCCTTTACGGAAAAGGGACAACGTAAAAAGATAATAGATGATCATGACAAACTTTTCTCAGAGATTGAAATCAGTAAACTTCTTTCAAACAACAAATTTTTCCAACATAGATATCAATAATACATCATTGATGTTTGTACAAACTTTTAGAAGTTATTTCAGCAAAGAAATTTTTCTGTCCTCTTTGTCTGAATGGCTCAGTGCACAGGTATGTGTATCTTTCAAAAAGAAACACAAAAAAAAATGATCAATTCAAATCAAAATCAAAACTGAAAGCAAACGAAAAATGCAACCAAAAAACGAAATATTTACATAATATACAAAGGTAGTTATCAAGAAAATTATCTTTTCAGGGCTTGGCCATTCACCGGATAAGTGTCAAGCTGCCCTTCAAGATTCTGTAATCGAAAGGAACTAGGACCAAAATTTTCAGCAATAAAAAATGGCCCAAGCCATAAGTTTTGAAACTTGGTGTGCTGACCCTTTCCTTCGTGTGGTTTGTCCCACTTCAAGACGAGATCACCTATTTCAAAATTCCTATCAGAAGCAGAATTAGAATCGAACCAGCTTTTAATCAGTTGTTGATGTTGGTATAACTTATGCTTATCTTGGTTTCTTACTTCTTCTAACTTCATCAAAGCGTTAATGCGGCTTTCTAAAGGGGGACAATCTTCTTCTTGGACCTTTTGTGACAATTGAAGCGAAGGAAGAAGAATCTGAGGTGGCAGAATGGCTTCTCTACCATAAACAAGAAAAAAGGGGGAGTTACCTATAGCGGCTTTGAGTGTTACCCTGTCATCCCATAGTGCGTTCAGCAGTGCACTGTGCCAATTCTTGTGATTTTCAGCCACGATTCTCTTGATAATTTTGATCATGTTCTTGTTTGTTGATTCTGCTAAGCCATTGCCCTGGGGGTAGTAACTAGCAAAATACTTCATCTTTATTCCTTTCTCCAAAGTGGACTCACTCATATCTAGAGAAGAAAAGTATGAAGCGTTATCAAATACTAGACAATCAGGGATACTGAGACAGGTGATAATATTCAAGTTTAGAAAAGCAATCACTTGACTTGTGTTAACAGTTCTTAGTGTGGCAGCTTCAGACCATCGAGTAAAGTAATCAATGGTTGTCACAATATACTTGTGCTATTGTGAGGACAGAGGGTTAAGAGGACCTATGATATCAAGGCCCCATTGCTAGAAAGGAGAATCTACTGAGATGGGTTGCAAGGGAAAGGTTGGTTTTTGCAACCTCCCTGATGCTTTCTGACAGATGATGCATTTACGACACAAGGTATGGGCGTCCCTAAAAAGCGTAGGCTAGTAGTAACCATATCTTAAAACCTTATGAGTAGTGGTGTCACCACTGAAGTGACCACCAGCTTCTTCTGCATGCAACTCAAGCAAGACTTTTTCTGCTTCGTCCTTTTCAAGGAAGCGCATCAGTATGCCGTCAAAATTCTGACGAAACAGTATACCGTTAACTAGATGAAAGGAGGCGGACGTTAGTCTCAACGCTCTTATTTTGGCGGGGTCAAGGTGACAAGTTGCTAATCCATGTTCAAGACAGTATCTAATATCGTCATACCAAGGAATTACAAGGTTTTGTGCGCAACAAATCAAACTTTGATCACGTTGTTCTAGGTTTGACATATCGCTATCTTCTTGCTGTCCTATTTCTGAATCAACAACCAATTTATACAACCCTTGGCCTCTCATGATCTGTTCTGGGGTGATCTCTAAGTCATACTCCTGCAAGGAGGTGACCCAATTGGCTCTCATCTCTCCTAACTCCTTTTGCACTAACAAGTTCCTTATGGCAGGGTAAGGGACAATGACCTTCGTCCTTGACTTCAAAAGATAGGATGGAAAGTGCTTAATTGCTTTGAAAATAGCGTAGGCTTGTCGATCGACCGCTGGGTAGTTAAGTTCATCACCTTTGAAAGCAGAGCTCATAAAGGCGATGGGTACTTCGTTGTTCTTGGAATTCTTTTGAGATAGGACTATGACATAGGAACGATCAGAGGCAAAAGTATAGAGTGTAAAGTCTTGAGAGAAATCAGGGCTCATGAGAGATGGAGCATCTATTATGGCCTTCTTTATGGCATTAAAATCTTGGGTTTATATGGGTCTCCAGTGATACTGGGTGTCTTTCTTAATCAGGTTCTGGAGAGGCCTGACCATTTTGGAGAAACTGGGGACAAATATTCTCACGAAATTAATCTGGCCTAGGAAAGACTGCATGGATTTTTTGGAGCTAGGTGGGGGAAGTTTAGCGATGACTTGGGTCCTCTCAGGGTCAATAATCATCCCATCACTAGACATAATGAATCCTAGTAATTTACCTTGTTCTACTGCAAAGATGGACTTCTTGGGATTTAAGGAGATGTCGTATTTATGACATCGTAGCAGAACGACTCGTAAGTGAGCTAGATGATCTTCTTTGTTTTTAGAATAAACGATCACATCATCTAAGTAAACTACTACGGAGTGAGTGATTAAGCCTCGAAAAGTAATGTTCGTTTCTCTCTAAAAGGTAGCACCAGCATTAATCAATCCAAAGGGCATTTTACGATAAGCGTAAGTGCCCCATGGAGTACGGAAGGTGGTTTTTAGTTGGTCTGGCGGAGACATCAAGACTTGGTTGTATCCGGAGAAACCATCTAGTAAAGATAGACTCTGGGAACCAGATACCTATTGAAGGATCTGTTCCATGGGTGGGACAGGATAATTGTCTTTGTCAGACGCTTGGTTCAAGTTTTGGAAATCGACACAAAGTTGGATTTCCCCGTTTTTCTTCCGAACTCGGACAAGGTTGGATACCCATTGAGTGTGCCTAACAGGAAAAATTATTTTAGCACCTAGGAGTTTATTCAATTCTTTTTGAACGGTCGGTTCTAGTTTAGGGTGCATTTTCCTCAGTTTCTGTTGGAAGGGTAAGGTTTGGGGCTTCATCGGGATGACATGCTGTATAATATTAGGATCAAACATTTTAAGATCATTGTAAGTCCATGCAAAGACATCCTTAAATTCTTTAAATAATTTAACAAAAGAAGCTTTTTCTTGTCTAGAACATCCCAAGCCTAAGTTGATACACTGAGGATTTTCATTAGTCCCTAAATTGACTTTTTCATAAGACAATGAGGAACTAATGGTTTTACAATTGATCATCTTTTTAAATCTATCTTCAAAATAATAAAACTTTTCTAATCTAACAATAGATTTGGGTATGTAATTTACCATGTCCGATAGAGCTTCAAGAGATTTCAGATTAGGTATTACCGTAAAGTCATGCAAATTGTCGTCATGTGTGCGTTCATCTATCACTGCGCCTTGAAAGGTTTCTTCCATGTGCAAAAAGTTAATGATCTACTGATCATCATCAAATACTCTCCAATTTGTGATATTGTCAGGAACAGATGGTCGAAACAATAGCTCCACAGAGAATGCGTTTGGGGATAAGCCTTCTGCAGGAAGAAGTTTAGAGGATACATTAGCTAGTAGATCTGCTTCAGCATTATTTAATCTAGGAATGGAATTTATATTAAAAGCAGAAAATTTGTTCATTAAACTCCATACCTCAGACTGGTAACTTTTGCGATACGGGGAAAGACAGTGTATAGAGTCTCTTACCTGTCTAACCACTATTTCAGAGTCACCGAATACAACCAGATTTTGAATGTTCATATCTAAGGCTTTTCTGAGACCTTGCAGTAAAGCCTCATACTCTGCGGTATTGTTAGTACATTCAAATTCTAATATACAAGCCATTAATGTCTTGTTACCTGCCGGATCGATAATGATGCATCCTGCACCAGCTCCTTCTTTAGATTTGGAACCGTCGAAATATAGAGACCAAATTTGATTTCCATCGGGCTCATGGGACTGTTGCATAGAAGCTGATGGTTGCATGTATGCTATGATCTCGGACCGTTGTTATGGATTGTTGATAGGTGAAACCTTGGCCATGAAGTTTTCGAAGAAGGTGTCCATCCCTTGGACTTCAGGTGAATTAGCAGGAGGTGTGTACAGTTCATTAGGGTCGTTCAAATCTGTGACCATGAACTTAAGGTAACGCTCACGATTCACCCTGATCTTATTGGGCTTACCGTTCTCTGGAAACTATAAGTGAGACCAGTCCGTCGCGAAGTAACCATGCAGCTGCTCTGACCAGTCCCTGCTCAAAAATAGACCATACACTTATGGAATATCCACCACAATTATATCAATAACTTGATGAACCTTTGGGTTAGACGATAATCTAATCAATACATTTTTTAGGTCTCCTATAACTTTAACATATGTTCGATCAAGTTGTATGATTTTTAAAGAATATGGTTCTACTTCAGCGTTAATCTTTTGGCAGACAGACCAAGGCATCACATTTGATGATGCTCCTGAGTCAACCATACAATTATGCACATTTCTGTTGAAGATTTTGAAAGTTAAAAGAAAAGGAGGTACATTATTGCGAGTACTTAGAGTAGTAGCTTGTGGTTTCTTACTCGCAATTTCTAATGCTACTTTATCTACATTATTTACATTATTTACAAGAGTTACATGAAGGCTTCCTTTATCTTGAGGATCAGGATTGTTTTTAGTGGAAGTCTTTTGTGGAACTTTTCTTTGCACGACCTTGTTACCATTTAAATTAATATTCTTGCCATTTTCTGAAATATTTTGCAACATTTTTTGTAACAAAAATGGAAACTTCAA
>JZKD02S1387502.1:116827-142106 GCA_000966675.3 Picea glauca
GGAAACCTCCTTTTACCCCATATAAATGTTCAAGTACAAGATGATTTCAAATGAAAATGTCTCCTTGGTATATATAGGAGACTAGGAGGTATAATTACAACTAATGAAATAAAGTTGACATAAATAAAATAACATTAATAATTTAATATGCCCCGATTAAGGGGTAATGAGCCAATATTAGGGCTTAACAGATCTTCCCTTCCTCACGGGTCTTACCTTCTTCTCTTGGCTTGATCTAACGGTGGAGCTCTTCTTCTCAGATCCACAGCCCACAATACTCTACTACCAAATACCACATCTTTCATGGTTTTATAATACTGCTACACCTCCTGAGCTTCATAACATGTCCAAGGTGATCTCTTGGCATGTAGGAATTCTTTGAACTTGAGTTTTGTCCATTTCAACAACAATTCTTTTCCAAAACTTCTTCTTCAGCTACCACTAACATGGCCCATACAATTTCAGTGTTGAAATGTTGGCTCCAATGACCACTTATCCATCCCATCCAGGCTTAGATCTTGAACCTTGGTTCTAATGGCCATTTATCTATCCCATTCAGGCTCAGTGCTTGAATCTTGGCTCTGATACCAATTTGTAACGTTCTCCAACAACAACACCATCACCAGGCAACGCTACCCAAACACCTTGTCTTCCAAAGACTAGATCTAATACTAATATGTAGCATCCTGGACCACCAACAGGCCGGTCAATGCCACTGTGGAACATACATATATATAAGATGCATTTCTAATGAATTTTAAAACAAATAAGACATAATTATTGTTACCATACAGACTCAAATGGAATTGAGAGTATTTCCTACATGCAACAGAACACATGATAACATCTCAAGAATCACAGACATGCATAACATACATAAATAAGCATGGAAATAATACTTATATTTTAACTGGAGTAAAACCACCAACTGTGTGTAGACCTTCCATGAACCTCCCAACCTTAGACCACACTTCTCATCATTCTCAGCAGTAGGTCACCCTGGAGTTGGGACTAAATTCCACCGGGCAAGGGATTCCTTGTCTAGGCAAGGTCAATAGGAAAGTCACAGAGTTTAAGAGGAAGGATTATATCTGAGGAGCCACTTATGCCCAATGCTCATAGAATCTCATTCCCCATATGCATGTCCCACCCTAGGAGTATACACCTTCACTTTGACATAGTCCATCGATTGCCACACCACCCTTACCTTGGGCTTCAACAAAAGGCCAGAACATAATTCTTAGAGTTTTGTAGAAGCTACGGGACTCCCTCCAGGAGAACTCACCTCCTCAGCAAACTCTCTCACCTAGAGAGAGTTTCCCATAGGCCTGAAAACATGCTTTGTCAATCCACAACTACCTCTCTCACCTGGAGAGAGTGTTGCTCACAGGCTTGACAACCTGCTTCTTTGACCAGTTCAGCTCAGTTCCAACTAGGTGAGGAAAACCTCAACAACATCAACACTCAATTGACACAAGGGTGACGACAACAACAAAAAATGGGCATGTGAACCAAAAATGGAAACAACCAAATGCTAAGACACATCATGGCTCGGGTGATTACCAAGGCGTCGGGTTCCACAAGAGATACAAATCAACCCATGGGTTACTGGTTTCAGGGTGCATGAAAAGAAAATGCAAAGTTCGATGATGGATTCCAAATGAGTTTAGGCGAAGGATGGAAGAATGGGAAGAAAACCCCCCCACCGAGATGATGCTCCAACTTTAACTGCATGCACCCAGGTTGACACCTGTCTTCCTAGAGCTGCATGCACTCCAGTTTGCATTGGTTTCACCTTTTCCCCGGAACATAGGATAAAAACATATCCTTTTTTAAACAGCCTTTGGAATAATAATAATAAATTATTATTCTCTTGTACTTAAGCCCTTAGGCTTAGCCCCTCTTTCCAACCTCTCGACCTCCTTTCCCTTACCCAGCCTAGGGGAGCTTAGTCCCCCATATCTCTTCTTCGTGATCGGTCTACACGCAACAAAGTTTTTATATTAATAATATGAATATTTACATGTACAAAACAGGCTCCCGGCCTTTAACACCTAGGCCCTCTGTCCTTCTAACACATAAGCCTACCAACTTATAATTTCTTGGCTCACCAGCCTACAAATCATGTTTACAATTCATAATATGATTGGGGATCATCCGTGGGGTATTACAGAGAGGAAGATGAAAATACTAAGGAGGTGAAACAATAAATAAAGAAAGCTCAACATGTCATAGCCCAATTCTATTAAGAAAACATATAATTGAGAAGGAAACTATCAAAAAGAATTCCTAAAACACGAGAATCACAGAGTCAAGAAAGTCATAGATATCATACCTCACCAACAAGAGGAGAAAGAATGTAAATTGGATGAAAAAGTATCTAAGAGAGGTTCAAGATGTTATCATTGAGCTCAGGGAGGAAAAAAGGATATCAGAGGAAAGAATCATTGAACATTTCAAGGAATGCAGGCCAACTATTGATGAGGCATGTGCAACTCTCTCCGGCACTCAAAAATTAAATAGAAATGTGGCTTTGTTGAGATAGGTGAAGAGTTTGAAAAGACAAAATTTGTCATTGAGAAGGACAAGCATGGCCTTAAAACTACAAGTGATTTTGGACAAGGAAGCTACATACAAACGAAATGACCCCATTATTTGTTGCCAACTGGATTCATGCATGCAACCTCAACATGAAGATCTGCCACGTGAAATCTCTGCACAGATTTCCCAACCAACAATTGCTTAGCATAAACCAAAATTTACTGAGAAATGGTGATAGTGTTCTCCAGCGATACACATGATGATTCATCACAACCATATGATTGTGATTTTCTAAAATAATTTTTGATTGTAAATAACATCCTAGATAGTTTATGATTTACACATCGGCTTTCCTATTTTTGGTAAATTTTGTAAAGGTTGTTATTGTATTTGAAAACAACCAGATCCATAACTCTAGGAGATAGTAGTTCGACTCCTAGCTGCAAAGTGAATCTTTATCTATATATAGGGAGCATTTTGATGTAAAAAAGTGGGTGCACGGGAAAAAGTATAGACATTTTGATCTGTTGGACAAGTGAGAGGGGGCAGGGGGTGAATCAGTTGTTACCGTGCTTAAACAATTATGCTTCTTTTAAAATCTTTGCAGAAACACTGAATGATGATCACAATAATGCAGGGAAATAAACAATGGCGCATTCAACATCAGTCATATATATGAGAAACACAGAGACAAATATTTCCCGAGGAAACCCATACATGGTAAAAACCTCTTTTTCTTTATATGATAAGTAATAGTTACTTTCTTTACATTATCATACATATGAGCACCAACTCATAATGAGGCTACAACCTCAGTTTTTCAAGCTTCTACTTGCTGAGAGCACCAACTCTCTATTTTCTCTAGCACCCACTAGAAGGAAGCACCAACTCCCTGGTTTCTCTAGCACCAACTGGAAGGAAGCACAAACTCTCTATGTTCAAGCACCCATTGAAACCTATGAGGACAATAGTCCTCCCTAACACCTCCCTTCCACCCTGAAATATTAATCTTTGCTACTGAAACTTATTACAGTGATATAATGTTCAATTGTGGCTTACCAGACTCATCACTGTTTGGTTGCATTTCGTTGCTCTGTCTGCCTCACTACCTTCCTGCACACATGACTTGCATTGTCTGCTATTCTATTTTTTATGCTCTGTGCGCCATCTCCATTCACTACACAGTTCTGCTTCTGTTCAATTCAGCTGTTGCACTGTCCTCCTTCTTCACGCATGAATCACCTTCAACAACAACAACCACATCAACTCCAACAACAACCTTGCCTCTTCTCTGTACCATGTACTTATATCTTCTGTGAAACTTGTGCATGGAATATTAGCCATTCCTCTACATGCTCACACCACGCCAATTTCCTCCACAACTTGAGTGCTCTGTCTGATCATCATCGTGACTCTTAAGCTTCTCTGAATGTTTTTCCACTCATTCAGCATCACTATATGTTATATGAGATTCCTCAACCTCTCTGGTAGTTGAGACTCTTCGTCTTCTCTGTGACAGTCGAGCTCACCTTCTCTATTTCAGTTACAGGCTTCAATGCTCTTCCATATGTCAATCACCTGTATCAATAATCCTCAATCCACTGGAAGATTCCTTGAGACTCTTCATCTTCTTTGGCGATCACACTCAGTCCTCTTCGATTCCTCTGGCAGAGATCATCATTTGTTTTAGCTATTACACTGAGAAGCACAAAATTAGTCCTTTGATCTTGTTCAACTTCACATGAACCATTGGATTAAGAATAAAGAATCTTGTGCCTATTTCGCCATTTCGTAATTCAACATTTCGAGATCCCTGTGGTGAAGCTTAGCACCTCTAGCTTCTTCCTCCATCTTCCATGGATGTGCCCAATGGTTGTGACCACACTCTTATGCATAAAGCGCTTTCACAATTTCGCATTTCATGAATCTGGAGATGAGGCATCTCGACTCTCCAAGTCGCAATCCCTGAAACCTCGAAATGGAGATTATCTGAACTGACTCCTTCCCTTCTCGTGACCACTGGCGGTGACCATAGGCTGTGCCAAAAGGCACTTCATATTTCATGAGTTTCCACACCATGCTCCGTTGACTCCATTTCAGCAAAATTCCAATCGCTTTCCACTTGTCCTATGATTCGACGGTTCAGATCTGATCTTGATTCAACAACTTAGATCATATCGCGATTTCGCATATCGTGATTTTGACGTTCATGTGGTTATGTTTCTTGCCTCTCCAGGTCGCGTTTCATGAAACTCCAAAATGGAGTCAGATCAATGGTCTAGATCACACCTTGATCTGACGGCTGTGATTAAATCGCAATTTTTCATATCGTTGTTCCTAAGATGGAGATTCTAGTCACTCCAAATCGCAATAGGTGATACTTCGATATGGAGCTCAGATCAACGGTCCTCATTCTTGGTGATCTGATGGTCCTGATATTTTCATGATCTCACATCTCACTGATCCTTAGTTGGAGATTCTTGTCACTCCAAGTCACAATAGGTGAGACTTTGAGATGGAGCTCAAATCAATTGTCCTCGTTCTTGGTGATCTGACGGTCCTGATCTTTTTGTGATCTTGCATATCGCTGAGCCTTAGATGGATATTCTTGTCACTCCAAGTCGCGATACACGAAACCTAGAAATGGAGTCTTTGACATGCTCTGATCTTCTACCACGCGTCCCTCTTGGATCAATGGTCAATATTTTATCGAGACTTCGCAACTCCACGAGCCTTCATTGTGCCTAATCAACGATCCATATTTGGCCTCGATCTAACGGTTGATATTACTTTGTGAATTCGCATATCGCGAGTTCGAGAGGTGAAAGGCTGGAGCATTTCATGCCTTTGAATTTCCAGTCAGCGAAATGCTGATCTATGTCCACGTGTCCTTCCCGTAGATGGACGGTCCTCCTTCTTTCAGGATTTTGTATACCCGCTTCTCCTTGCACTTTAATGAACGTGCAAGTTCTCCCTGATAAAACGATGGTAAGATCTTACGTTCAGATCTGACGCCTAAGAACTATCCTCCTCTTTTGTGCATTCTTCTTATTTGAATTCATATATGACGATCATCGGGGATTCTGAATAAGATCCAACGTTCACTATTGATCCTCCTCTTCCATTATCACTATGCTATTGATCATGCTGATCTTTTCCATCACTGTTCTTGCCATCAATGACAAGCTCACTCCCAACTGTAAACCTTCCAACAATCCTCTGCACTATCTCTTCTAAACTTATCGATATTGCTCTACAGCGTCTTCCTAAAATACTTCTGATACTTCTTCTTATACTCATGCCATCTTCACTGTTGTACTTTCCATCAATGACAAGCATACGATGCGTGTTAAACATTTTCCAACAATCTCCCCCTTTGGCATTGATGGAAACAAAGGCACCCAGATTCTTTTCTCCCCCTTTGACATCAATGTCAAAGAGAAAATGCTCCCCCTGAGTTGTGGCAGTAATTTTAGGAGGTATCATATATTAGGCCAACACAAACTCCCCTTGACGGGATGGACTCTCTTATTCAAGGCCTCCAGATGTTTGTATCCAAACCAGAGTCTTATTTTTCCGATTCTTGGACCTGTTCATCTTCAGCTTCCATTGTATCCTCTGTAGAATGATAAAAAATGCTCACCTCTCTTACTCAAACTCCTTCATCAACCTTTTCTTCTCATGAGTGGATGACTCCCCCTGTCACTGTTATCTCTCTACTGCTGACTCTTTTCCCCTTTTGTTCCTATAGGTTAACTTTCCTTGACAAGGTATTTCCTCTTGTTATCTCTACAGAATGTCATCTATATCATGTATATCTTCACTGTTGTACTTGCCATCAATGACAAGCATACGATGCCTATTAAACATTTGCCAACATGATCCACTTTGTAATTTCCCAAATCTAAAGAAATACAAATGCAAAAGTCCTAAGTTTCTAAAGAAAAATATTCTAATGGTGGTGATCTGAAGCTTCTACCTTTCTTTGTATGTATTTCCTGTGTACTCATATTCATTCTCACTTCTCTTCTCTTTAAATTGGTAAATTTTAAAGTCTAGAATTCATCTAAATGGTGCTCTAGACTGAACCAATCTAAATTTTGTCAATCTTGTCAGCTAAGATTAGAATTCATCTATTTTGGTGCTCTGATTCTTTTGTATGTTTCGTTTCTTCTTTCACCCTATATTATTAAACTAAACACTGAATTTCATCACCTTATTTAGCCTTTGTTCCTATGATGAGTTCTATATACCAAGCATTGTTTTCTTTGTTTTTAGGGGTTGATTCCATAGCCCTAGAAGTACTATCTTTTGTCAGCAGACCTTGAAAAATTATCTTAAACTTTTAAATCTATCCATCATTTTAAAGAAACCTATCTATCAAAGATCAAGTCCCAGAGAGAGCCCTTTGGCCCTTGACCAAGTTTTGAGGAAATATTTGTCACGTTTAACCACTTTTAGGACTTTGATAGGTTGGTTGAATATGGAGCGCTCAGGCAGAGCTTCAATCATGGGATCTCACTCATTTTGTAGGCTTGTCAACCCAACAAAGGGTTTTAGGGTTTATGTAACAGGTTATGGGATGTCATCCCACTGGTTTACTCATGTTAAGGCATCTTTGTAAATGTATAAATAAGTATCTAAGAGATGTAGTAAAGGGGAGTTATTGGATATGTGCACCATATGTTGAAAGTAGAAGCTTAGTGCAAGTAATATAAGAGATCGATAAGGATTGATTGGATATGTGCATAATATGTTGGCTTAGTGCAAGAGGTTGAAATTTTCTTTGTGCAGACAGACTGTGTAAAGTATGGATCTATGCTAGTAAGGAGTTGGCTCTGTGCCTTGAACTGATTTTGGGAAGGCGGATTTGGTGCACAGCGTGCAGATCTCCTATCCTCTACAGAGTTTGGCTCTATGGATTTGTACATAGGAGAAGATGAATGAAAGAATATTGAATACTAATAAATAATAATAATAAGAAGTTGGTGGGCATAGCCTCGCACTAGGGTGAACCACGTATATCCTATTTCTTGATGTGATTTGTGCGATGTTATTTATGTGTTTACTTGCTTAGTGTTATTTCTATATTGTATGGTGAATAGATATGATGTTGTTTCTCAGTTCTTAAAGATGAATGAATGCTATATATGAGTTAATGTTATGTGCTAAGTGATTGGAAATGCTTGATATTTATTGTTACTGCGTTGATCTGTAATAAGGTTTTAATCTGCAATGTGAATGTGATTGAAGAAATTAATGCATATTATTGTTTAAGTTCTCTGTTAAGTATTGTAATCACATATCTATGTCCAAGCCTGATTGTAAACACCTAAGTCCTGCAACCCCCCCTACCTCTACCTCAGGTGAGAATTCATCTTCTTCGCAGGTGTTGCTGAAAGGGCCGATAGTTAGGGTTTTGTTGATGTGTAGTTGAAGCGTTGAACCCTGGCTCTGCCCCTGTGCCAACAAATGGTTCCATTCTCGGGACCTAAAATTGTGATTACTAGGAAATGAAGAAAACAACAAGATCTGTGCGTATATTTTTTGTTGTAGTGTGCAATATTCTACTTGAATTGTGAATCTCTGTGCTAAGAAAGAAACTGGATATGAAGAAAAGAGGTAAGATCTTAAAGCTTTGTTCTATGGTAAGGGTAAGATACGTGGAAATATTTTCTTCGAAAGTATGAATCTAGGTATGTTTGATATATTTTTTCCTACCCTGAATGTTAGGGCATAGTTAGAAGAAAGAGTTGATCTGAATAAATTTGATAGAAATAGAGAAAGATATATTATTCCAATGGACAAAAAGAATTGTTGGACTAATGAGTGGATGCAGAAACCTAGAAAGAAATTTTGCAGATTGCAGGTCTAGCACTGTGATCCCAGTGTGTAGTACAGGAGAGGTTGGGGGTCATTTAAAAGAAAGAGAGGATTAACATTGTGTTATAATTGCAGAAGATCGAGAGATATTGCTAAGGAATTCCCTGGTATAGGTCTTATTTGTCTTAGTTCTAAATATATTGGTCATAAGGTTGAGGATTGTCCAAGAATGATTGCTAAAGTTGAAAAGATGAACATGATAGAAGAAAACTCTGAAGAAAGTAAAGAGACTAAGAGCATGTTGGGGAATCATAAAGAGAAAGAATTAGAGAAATCTTAGACTATGTTAGTACAGTTAAAAGAAGTAATGGAGGACCAAAAGGATGTCAGTTTGTCAGAGATCTTGAAAGAAAAAAAACACATAGTTACAAGGATAGAAGACTTCGACATAGACTGTGTATTGGATGAAGAAACACATGTGAATATTATGCTAGAAAGAACATGGGAAATTTTGGGAAAGCCTACTATGATAGCTTCATTGGGATGGATAGGCTTGTTTAAAGGAAAGATGATAACCCTATGTGGAATAGTTACTAATATACCTATGATTTCCCATGAAACATCGACAGAAGAGGACTTTGAAGTTATTAGGTTTGTTGAGAACATCACCCCTTTTCCACTTTTATTAGGAAAGACTTGGATTGAGAAGGATCAAATGAGAAGGTAAGAAGAGGAGGAAGATACATAACAAAAAAAGAAAGAACTAAGGGACTTCATAGCCAGAAAAATAAAGTGACTAATAGAAGAACAAGAGGATAAGTCTAAGCAATAGAGGACCAGAGAATTATCTATCGAATTTGAAAGAACACATGAAGGCTTAAAGAACCTGTCCATGCAAGAAAGAATTATAGCCATCTTGAAAATAGTAATAGAAGGAACATTAACCACAAACTCTATAAGAGAGAATTAGAGAAGCTTAGATCAATGGAAAGAAGGTCGGAAAGCTCAATAGGAAGAAAGCTAAGCTGCAGGAAGCTACATAAAACATAAGGAAGACTTCACATGAGGAAGATCTGCAAAACTTGAACCTCGCCGGAATAGCAGAACAACGTAGAATGGTACTTCACCACGATGAAGCAATATGACTGTGGGAGGTGCCCGAACCATTAGAATAACACTCTAGAACAGTTAGAAATGAGGTTATTGATGGAAATACCTTCATTGAACCATTGGGACCACACCATGACAGACGAATTTGCATTGATGGAGGCATTCTTGCTCGTTGGAGGAATCTATTACAATGATTGCTTATTTAATCCATCGGATGCTGTGCCAGGACCACTTTTTGCTACCCGTGAATATCCAAGCTAATAGAGAATCCATTTTTTTGTGTTGTACTTTCTAGACCTCACCATCTGTTTGATTACCTCTCTTGTCCATTCACCTACCCGATCTATTTGGTTACTAGTGTGAATGTTGAGCGAACATAGCGCATTAGAGAAGTCAGTGGAGTAGATTCTCTTGGAGATCATGGATGAAAGAGTTATGTTTATAGGAATACAGTAGTCGCTGACTAGAGGACTGGAAGAATCCCTATTGACTGGACGCATTCTAGTCGGACCAGTACTGAGAAGCAAAGCAAGCACCGTGATGATCTGGCTAACGTGAAGAAGATCTCATCGGTCTTGCCAGAATACATATCGCCTTTGGATGAAGCGGTTAAATGCGAAAGTATCCCACACGACTTCGAGTATACATTGATCATTGCATACATACCAAAGGGGATATGCATAGTTGGACCCTAGTTAAGACACATTCCAGCTCTGAAGAACAACGATTTCAACCTTGATGACAGGAAGAACTACACGATGTTCGCACTGCATAGGTATCTGTTGAAGATGACTGGAAAGAAGCCCTATATAGTATCCCAGCCATGGATAAAGGAGCTCATGCATTCCACAATCTTGAATGTAATGAAGATTCCTCACTTTGGTTGACATCAAGGGGTGAACGCTTGCATTGAACTCATCCTTTCATGCTACCACGGAGGATATCTATGGCTTGACAGGTGTGTTACTATGGATCCAACATTGATCCACCTCATCACAGGATTGAGCATGCAGGGACCGGACCATCAACAGTTCTACCTAAGGAATACTTCACATCGCTCCATGACACAATGCTTATGGCAATGTAGAAAAGGGAAAGCGAGGCTACAAGTTAGCCTCCATCGGGGATGGCACAATGTGCATATATTCTAAGCTTACAACTGGCAAGCTCGTCAGAAATAACCATCTGACACAGGTCATTGGATTCGTAGTGGACCTTGCAAGGAAGTGTGTAGAGGGGATGAAAATGAACTAGGCGAGTTAACTCACCAACGAGCTGGAGAAGGACTGTCGCGAAGCGTAGGATCAAGGCTACGAATTCCACTTTAGTTGGCTACTGGTACTAATTGCATTTGTTTCTTGGAAGATGCCGAAAGGAGTGACATTTCGAGAAGTTGAACCATTAGATTCGTTGGCCACAAGGTTCTCCATCTTGTGGTATACAAATGATATGTCAAAGAAGTGGCAGTCGAACATTGTCTTCCATTCTTACTACCAGCGGCTCAAGCATGCTATTGAGGAATTTCCATGAATGACGCTGAACACATTGCATCAATACAGACTGCTAATGAATTTCTGCATAGATCAACACTTTATCTACATCACTTTGCACAGGGATGAAAGTAAGGAGGAATTGTAGTCCTATTATAATCTCACCAATGAAGATATGGAGGAGATCACCAAAGAATGGTCAGTAGGGTTCCTTGTACCAGTTGAGGATGTATAACTCTTTGACCCTAACATCATTGTAAGTCCCTTTGTTACCTAGGTTGAACATGATGGACATACTAGTGCAAAGAAAAAGAAGAAAAAGGAAGAAGTGTAGAATATAGAAACTGATGAAAAGGACAATGCCTCAGAGGAAAGTAGGCCTGACTCACCTAGAAGAGGAGGAGGAGACAAAGTAAACCAAGAATAAGGATGGGAACAAGGAGAAAATAAAGACAAAGGAAAAGTTACACCGCTGAAGGATCCCCCTACCAAGGCTGAAACATCTAATAAAAGGAAGGTTTCTTTGCAGAAACCCTCGGCAAGGAAGAAGACTCATGCCAATAAGCCTCAGTTCAAGAATGTGCTCACTATGGACAATGTCGATCTCATCATTGCAGTCATGGAGGTTGCTTCAAATGATATCTTGTAGAGACATGGAGAAAATAAAGAAACATTGTATGAAAGAATAGGAAAGGAGTTGAAGGAGATACAACAAGCCATCCATTCAAGCTATGCAGTACCTACTGCACCTTCTTCATCGAAGATTTCTGAATTGGGGGATGATCCCACCCAGTTATGAAGACTAGCATATGCAACAGAGGCTCGACTTCAGTGAGTCCAACAAGAAAAGGAACAAGCTACAGAGGCCTTGAATAAAGAAAAGGAGGAGATCTTAGAGCAACTTTGAGTTGCGCAGAAGGGGAAAGATGAAATTTGGGCGAAGGTCGAGACAAACAATGCGAATATATAGGAAGAAAAAGACCAGCTGCTCACAGAGTAGACTGCGGTCAAATAAGCAGTAACTAAAGGATTTCTCTTTGTGAAGAGCTTGGTGTTAGCACCAGAATTCACCTCTAGATTGCAGCAAAGGTAAGCCCAGTACCCATCAGTTTATGTGTCACAATCAACAATTTTAAAGGGGGTTGAATGGGCATAGTCTCGGGAAAATATCATTTTAACGCGGAAAACTGGACCAACATGCACCCACAAATGAGGTCTCGATTCAAATTTAGTTAGTAATTTTTAGTAAGGGTGAGAAGGAGGAAGAAATTGAGGACAAAATGAAAGGTCTACTCTAGAAAATATGTCTTCCAGTAGTCTAAGGAGGAAAAACTCAAAAAACAAGATCTTCTTGGATTCGGAGTTCAGGAGACTGAAAATGTTATAACCAGGCTAGAATCTAACATCCATCACAACTCATTCATAAACATCTATGTGAATCCTTAAATCATGAACATTCTGTATTAGAGGTAATAAAGCATAGAAACAGGAAGTTGACTTTCATTAAACCAGAAGTCTCAGATCGAATTACATAACCATATAACCAACATGATTTATAAAAATTTACAATGTGGGAGCGTAGATCGACCATAGACCCTCACAAAATATATAAAATACATACATATACTCAAAAATTAACTCAACAGAGACATGCTTGAGCTTCTCGTCCAATGACATACGCATGTGTCTTCTCAGTCAAACTGCGCATGCAGTCTCCTCTGCACATGTCTTCCCTTGTCAGATGCAAGCTCTCCTCTGCCAGTCCTTTCTGGATTTCCATTTATGGGGTGAGACGAGGTCTCAAATATAGCCTCACTTCATTAACTACCTTTTCTCATGATTGAAATGCAGCTTAATGCCCAGGGGGCAGCCACACGCTGCTCTCGGATATCACGCTATATAAATGCATGATTGTGGGGCCACTCAAAGGTGGTTTGGGTTCACACCTTTTTTGAAACCGCAATCTACCACCTTTTTCCACATATTAATTTTTCCAAACCACGAATTCAATTGCAGGACGACTTAATAAAATTATCACCCAAGCACGTTGTGTCCCCGTAATGGACCGTGGTCGTCGATCTTGTGATCTTGGGTGAGGATTTATGATCAGTGACTCAAATATTCCCTCTTCAAATCAATGGATTGGATCTTCCCTTTTCGAATCGATGACCAAGATCTTCTTCGGTACTTTGGGCTTCATCCTTTCTCATGGTGCTATACTTCCTGCAATTTTGAAATCCCAAATACTTTGTGGCCGTTAATTGGGAATGCTCTTGGAATCTCCACTGCTAAAAAAATTCAACCTTTATGTTTGTATCTTAAGCCCGAAATGATCTTCTCTGCATGTTTCTCTCAGATGCTTCCTATGAATACCATGAACTCGGATGACCTGCTGCCATTGAAAACTATATGTGATAACATTTGGCTCCATCGGGGATGGCATGCTCCCTATAAGCTGCCAAGAACAAGTAGTTCCATTCGCCTTATGCATTGGGCTATGGAGTCATGGTAAAAAGAAATCCTATCAAGGATTAAAGGATGACAAGCACGCTATCCTAAAAATGAAAGAGAAATGCATGGGCCCCGAAGGAACTTATTTATGTACATTCCTATACTAATTGATTTTTACATAGTGATAGGTGAAAGAAAACTTCCACCATAGCCATTCAAGTAACTTCCTAACTGGAAGATCCTTCACTTTGTCTCTGATTAGTAACAGATGATGCAACCATGACAGTAGATCGATTACATCCTTTAGATTTCCTAATAATGCTGATGTTAGGATAAAGTTGAGCGGCTTCAAAACATGAAGGAAATACAACTCCATGTATTCCTTCACAGGATCATAAGCCAAGTGGAAAAATACAAAAAATTTGTAACAGGAAGCATGCTCTGTCACATACCTTCTCACACATGTTTGAATATCTCTGGTAGGCACAAGTGGATGAGAGGTTGATGCAGGTTGAATGACCTCAGATGATGGCTGCTCACTTACAGGCTCTGGATAGGAGATAAATTTCCCCTTCTGCTACTCCTTTTCTTCTTTGTCTTCTCTGAAAACATCTGCTAGATAAGAGAAAGAAGTCTCTTCATGTGTATCCAAGGATGTCTCTCTATCTACATCATTCTGCTCTTGGTAGGATCTTTCTCTTTCATAAGAAGGTTGGCATCCTATTCTTTCTTCTTATGAATACTCTTCAAGGGTAGGTGAGCACATAACTCTTTTATCTTGCAAAGATAAAAGAACAATATCTTGATTCTTTTCTTCAACCATTTCTTCTTTTAAATATGAGACAACAGGTGTACTAGGGGAAGAAAATAATGCATCCATAGTTATGCCATCATCAATGCTATCATCAATCATATCTGGAAGGACTTCTTCTTAGGAAATAGAGAGAGAAAAATTTTCATCTGTATTTGCAAAATACTCACTTTCATCCTTTATTTTTCTCTCAATCAAATCTTCACTGGACTCATCACATGAGGAACACTCTATCATCTACATAATGTGGAGTGCAAACCTCTTACAACAGTCATAAAAAATAAGATGAGCCAGGTAAATCTTCTCGTAATACGAATTAAAATCATCTAGAAAATCCTTCAAAGAGTGGATACTAGTAGTAGGGAGAGATAGACACCATCCAAGAGCATCTTCTTCTAAAGAAAACTTGAACATATTGATCCAGACATCCTTTTGAAAGAAGCCATGTTCTAGAATGCATACATGAAATTTTAATAATTTCTCGCCGGGATGGTCATGCTTTCTTCCTCTATATCTTGGAAGATAATCATCCCATTCATTTATAGCCAGAATTAAATGTGGATAACCAGATATGGTTGAGAAATTGAAAGGGGAAAATTTTTGAGCCAAGATAGATGAGAGATGTGGCTCCTCCTTTTCTCCTTCATGGTTCTCCCCAAGATCAGTTTCACAATCACTATAAACAACAACCATGGAAGATCTTTTCTCTTCATCATCTTCACTGGGATATCCATCAAAAGTTGTTTGTTCTTGGTCAATATCCAACATCATTTCTTCATCATAAGTAGGGCTTCCAAGAACATCTGTTTCTAGGACCGGAATATCCTCTGCATTTTCTTCATAAGAGTGGCGAGAAAAATCTACCTTTAATTCCTCTATACTTCTATAAAGTGATTGTGTAAGCTCCATCAGCTCCTCCAGGGGATGTCCCTCATCCTCACATATTTCACAAGAACAAAATATGTCCTAAACATCATCTCTATACTCCTCACAACAGTTATGACAGATTAACTCAGAGGAATAATACTTTTGACAGTGCCTATTGAATGCTGCATGAAATTACCTCAGGGAGGAAATACTAGCAGGGGGTAAGGAATGATACCATTCACGAGCATCCCCTGCTAACAAGAACATGAATTCTTTTAATAATACATCCTCATGGTGTATCTCCCATTGATGCATGAGTTAATGAAACTCACAGAGATGTTGATAAGGGTTGTCCTCTTTACACTCTATAAATATGGAAAAATAATCGTCCCATTCATCCATAGTAGGGACAACATTAGGAAAACCAAAAACAATAGAAAAATCAAAAGGAGAAAACCTTCAAGCCATGCTTTTTTCCATTTCGAACTAGTGGAGTTGCCAAGCGATTCTTTAATCATGGAGTTGCAAGGTGAAAGATATGCAGTAAGAGTGTGTTTGGTCTTTGTTCACCATCAAAGACTAGATATGATCGTTGTGTTCTCCCAAGGTATACCATGTGTAGCCAGAAGAAACCACACTGAAATAGTGGATTTGAGACAGTGGAGTCACCTCAGTGGAGTCGCCAGGTGCAAGCACAATATTCAAAGGTTCCGATGTCTGATGCACCTTTAGAATCAGAAGTTCGTTGTCATTCTACCCAGGGAAAATATTCAATTCGTCCCCGGAAACAGTACCATAAATGTTATCACCAGAAGTCACCTCTGGATTGTAGCAGAGGTAAACCCATTACCCATCAGTTTATGTGTCACAATAAACAATTTTAAAGGGGGTTGAATGGGTGCAGGCTCAGGATAATATCATTTTAACTTGGAACACTGGACCAATATGCACCCTCAAATGAGGTCTCGATTCAAATTTAGTCAGTAAGTTGTAGTAAGGGTGAGAAGGAGGAAGAAATTGAGGAGAAAATGAAATGTATTCTTTGGACAACAGGTCTTCCAGCAGCCTAAGGAGAAAAAACTTAGAAAACAAGATATTCTTGGATTAAGAGTCTAGGAGACTGAAAAATCTATAACTGGGCTATAATCTAACATCCATTACAACTTAGTCATAAACATCCATGTGAATCCTTCAATCTTAAATATCTAGTATTAGAGGCAATAAAGCATGGAAATAGGAAGCTAACTTTCATTAAACCAAAAGTCTCAGATCAAATTACATAACCATATAACCAGTGTGCTTTATAAAAAAATTACAATGCGGGAGTGTAGCTCGACCATCGACCCTCACAAAATATCAAAACTACATACATATACTCAAAAATTCACCCATCAAAGGCATGCTTGAGCTTCTCGTCCAATTCCATATGCTTATGTCTTCTCAATCAGACTGTGCATGAATTCTCCTCTATGCATGCCTTCCCTTGTCAGACGCAAGCTCTCCTCTACCAGTCCTTTCTGGCTTTCCATTTATGGGGTGAGATGATGTCTCAACTTCCACATCACTTCATTAACTTCCTTTTCTCGGGATTGAAACGCGGCTTAATGCCCACGGGGAGGCCACACGCTTCCCTCGGATAGGACACTATATAAACTTGTGATTGTGGGGCCGCTCAAAGGTGATTTGGGTTCACACCACTTTTGATCCTGCAATCCACCACCTTTTTCCACGTATTACTTTTTCCAAACCATAGATTCAGTTGTGGGACTGCTCAAGAAAATTATCGCTCGAGCACGTTGCATCCCCATAATGGACCGTGGTCATTCATCTTGTGATCTTGGATGAGGATTTATGATCAACGGCTCAAATATTCCCTCTTCATATCAATGGATCAGATCTTCCTTTTTTGAATCGATGGTCGAGATCTTCTTTGGGAATTAGGGCTTCAACCTTTCTCATGGCGCTATACTTCGTGAAATTTTGAAATCACGAATACCCAGGGGCTGTTAATCTGGAATGCTCCTGGAATCTCCACTGCTTACAAAATTCAACCTATTTGTTTGTATTTTAATCCTGAAATGAGCTGCTTTTCATGCTGTGCTCAGACGCTTCTTATGCAGACCATGAACTTGGACGACCTACTACCCTTGACAACTATATGTGATAACACTTGGCACAGGAGGAACCAGATTCAACCAAGATGAAAGTAGGGAAGCTCGTCCAAGCCATTCAAAATCTACAAGCATGGATAACGGAGTTAGAGCTCCAAGAACTACCAAGCACTCCGCAAGAAGTGCATGAAAAAATGGAGGAAGTTGCCAGAAACACAATAGAAAGAATCAAGGAACTTACCTTAGAGTGTAATAAACTAAGTGACCAAAGTGCATAGACCTATGAGCACCTTGTAGAAGATCTGGAGCTGAGGAAACTAGAAGCACAGCTCCAGGAGGTGCAGAAGAAGGAATCCACCATGAAACCATAGATGAAGTTGCTTACTGCAGTCGAGAGGATGAAAAGATAACAGGAACAACTCACGGTCTAGCAAGAGATTACTACCATCCAGAGAAGGGTCATGGAGGTTACATAGAGATTACAGCCAGTAGAGGATGAATCCTGCATGCTTTTTGAAGATATTGAATGACAAGGCTTGCAGCTGGATCAAATGGTTACGACATTCGAACAACGCTTGGAAGGGCCTGTTACAGAGAAATTGATTTAGAAGTTCATCGAGCAGGAAGCTCTGGTGAAGCAACAAGTCGAGGTCGCTCGAGATAAGCTCGAGCCCTTTGAAGGTGTGTTTCCCAGATCTGAGTGACTCAAGACGAGTCATAGGTGATTTTGGGGGGTTGTTTTCCCTTGACCAATTTTTAAGGAAATATTGGTTGTGTTTGAGCACTTTTGGGACTTCGACAAGCTGGTCGAAGATGGAGCACCTAGGTGTAGATGAGATCATGGGATCTCACTCATTTTGCGATCCTGTGGACCCAACAAAGTGTTTTAGGGTTGATTTAAAAGGTTATGGGATGTCAGCGCATGGGTTTACTCATGTTTAGGCCTCTTTGTAAATGTATAAATAAGTAGCTAAGTGACGTAGTAAAGGGGATTTCTTGTCTATGTGCACCATATGATGAAAGTAGAATCTTAGTGTAAGAAATGTAAGAGATCAATAAGGATGGATTGGCTATGTGCACAATATGTTGGCTTAGTGAAATAGGTTGAAAGTTTCTTTGTGCAGATAGACTATGTAAAGTAGGGCTCTGTGCTAGTAAGGAGTTGGCTTTGTGCCTTGACCTAATTCTAGGAAGGAGGATTTGGTGCGTAGAACGTAGATCTCATGTCCCCTGCAAAGTTTGGCTATGTGTCTTTGTGCAAAGGAGAAGATGAATGTAAGAATATTGAAGACTAATAAAGAAGAAGAAAAATAAGTTGGTGGAAATAGCCCCACACTAGGGTGAACCATGTATATCCTGTGTCTTGATGTGCTTTGTGTGATGTTATTTATGTGTTTATCTGCTTAGTGTTGTTGCTATATTGTATGGTGAATGGATCTGATGTTGTTTCTTAGTGATTAAATATGAATGAATTATAGATCTGAGTTAATGTTATGTTCTAAGTGATTGGATGTGCTTGATCTTTATTATTACTGCATTGATCTGTAATAAGGGTTTAATATGCGATGTGAATCAGATTTAAGAAACTAATGCATATTGTTATTTAAGTGCTCTGTTAAGCATTGTAATCACATATTTGTGTCCCAACTTGGTTGTAGACACCTGAGTCTTACAACCCCCCCTGCCTCTACCTCAGGTGAGACTTCATCTGATTCGCAAGTGTTTTCGAAAGGGTTGGTAGTTAGGGTTTTGTTGGTGCACTGTTGAAGTGTTGAACCCTGGGTCTGCCCCTATGCCAACAAGCCCTCTCTAGATTGAAAAGGCTAGTTTCCATTCTTAAAGTTGGTTTTTAGGTTACCTCTGTAGATTGTTTCTCCAACCCAACAATTTACTCAGTGTTAACATTTTGGTGTCGTTGTCGAGGAACGAAATTGAAAATTTCCCTGGGAAGAACGACTAAAATGTTATATTTGATTCTCGAGGGTAACAATGAATCAAACACTTTATTGGATGAATTTTTCTTACCCTGGTGACTTCATTTAATAACATTAGTAGCATAGTTTTATCTTTTGAGAAAATAAGAAATCTTGGCTCCTAAGAGAATTTACACTAGAAGGAATCTTGATCCAGAACCTATGGCATATGTGTCTGATTCTGAGAAACTCTTGCATAAAAGAAAAGAAAATACAGTTCAATCATTTTCTTTCCTGGACATAAATCTATACTTACCCAAAGACGGTTTAAAAAGTGTTGATGACCTTGACTTTGATTTAAAATTTGAGTAAGCCTTCTTTGGATCTAGATTAGAATATAAATTGAATGAAATTATCTTTGATGAGAAGAAATTCCAGTGTTTGATTCCCACTGTCCCAATTCAGACTATTCCTATTTCGATTCTCCCTGCTCAGACTGTTCAGATAGCCCAAAATCCTCCTAGAGTCATGGCATAGATTTGATCCTCTTTCCTTTCCTGCCCAATATCATGATTTACCGCAAAATTATAATCAAAGAATAATATCATTCGATGCTGAGGAAAATACATCATCCCAATGACACTTAGATTGGTTCAATGATTTTGTTGATCTAGAGGAAGCATATCACGAGGATTCAAAACTCAAGTTGTTCACACAAAGTCTTTCCGGAGAAGCTAGAAAATGGTTTAAATCTCTTCCTGCAATGAGTATCCCCAATTTTGTAGCTTTTGAAACAYTTTTTRTTGCARGGTGGGGTGAAAAAAAGAACCCTCTTYAGTTTCTAACTCAATACAATAATATAAAAGGATCACTAAATGAAACAGTACAAGATTTTTCAACYAGATTTATGAAAGTCTATAATTCAATTCCTATAGAAGTTAAACCTCCTCCTAGAKCTTCTCAACTTCGATATGTTGATTCTTTTGAAAATGACTTTTCCTTGTTGTTAAGAGAAAKACGATYCAATACATTAAGTGATATGATGAGTGGTGAAATTGAAGTAGAGGTAAATTTGATGGCATCAGGGAAGATCAAACATAATCCGGACAGAGATGTGAAGAAGGTCCAAGGAGAAGCACAACCCTCAACTTCTCAATCATCAGATGAGAAATTTGATTTGATGATGAAGACTATTGAAAGACTCATGGAAATAATGTCCTTGGAAAGTAAGCCTACTACTAGGGATCAAATTGATTTTTAGCCCATAAACCAAGATTTTAGAAGAGCTCCAATTCCTCAGATCAGGTAAAGAGATCATAGAAATCAAGGTGATCAACAAATAAAACCTCCTTTCCAAAAAAGCTATGCAAATGAATATTTTGATCAAACAATGGAAGACAATATGCATTATTGTGATGATACATAAACAAATGTGTTCTTAACTAAAGAAGAACATGATCAATTTATGGATGCAAATTACAATTTTATGAAGGATCATGATGATATGTTTTCATTGGAAATGGAATATTTTAGGAAAGGATAACACAATTCTATTATGCATCTCCAGAAGAAGCATAGTCTCAGAAGTAAAAAGGTGCCTACAAATCTTCCAAAGGAAAATCCTACAAGGGAACTTCATATAAACACACCTTATTCAAGCCAACCAAAGAAACATAATTCAGTCAAGGATGTAATGGAGAAAGGAAGATCCAAACAATAACCCCCAAATAAAATACCTGAGGCAAGAAAGGAATCAATCATCAAAGAGGTAGAAAAGGATCCATCTCCTTTCAATTTTTAAAGTGAAATGGCTAAAATAAAAGTTTATGTTCCATTTAATGAGCTAAATAAGAATGGAGAATATAGAAATCATATCATTAAAATGATAAAAATGGATGAAGCCCCTGATACCTTGAATGTACAAGACGATCACCCTATGACCCTGCTATCTTGTTTGTCCCACATGTGGAGGAGAGTGGTGATGTTTATGATGTTCCTCTTTTCTATGTTAGTCTTAAAATTCATGACATGACTATACATAATGCCATGTTAGATTCAGGAGAATCATATAATATGATTCCCAAGGTGGTCATGAATGAGTTGGGACTAGATATTATAATACCTTATAAGGATGTTTTCTCTTTTGACTCAAGGAAGGTGAAATGTTTGGGTTTAATCAGAGACTTGGTTGTATCAGTGTCTCAAATTCCATCAAAAAATATGATCATGGATGTAGTGGTTTCTGATATCCCTCCTAAATTTGGCATGCTTTTATCTAGATCTTGGGCTACAAAGTTGAAAGGAACTTTGCAAATGGATATGTCATATCCTACTATCCCTTTTTCGGCCAATAAAAGAGGTTGTATAGAGAAGTACTTCTCAATTACACGGTGAGTAGAAAAAATCAACCAAATAATCATCCCATTTACTTTGTTTATATTGAGGTTGGTTCCTCTATTTTCTATAATGACTTGAGTTTTGAAGAGGGGGAACCAACAATTGTCATGGCTATCAAAGACAAAATTGATCATCAAACAGAGGAAATTATAAATCAATGAAACAGTGCAGAATATGAAATGTGGAATATGAGCTTTGATGGAGCTGCTAGCAGAGAAGGAGCAAGAGATGGTGTGTGGATTAATCTTCCCAACATAGGTACAAAACTATTTGATTACAATATTTCTTTCAATTGTACTAATAATATGGCTGAATATGAGGCATTGATTTTGGGACTGAAGACTTTAAAAGAATTGGGTGTTAGGAGGATAGTTTTACATGGAGATTCAAAGCTTGGTATCAACCAGGTAAAGGGTATATATCAGTCCAAGCATACTAGATTGAGAGAATATAGGAATTTGGCTCTTGATCTTTTTGAAATGTTTTCATAATACAATTTGTCAATGATTCCTAGGGGGAAAAATCAAATTGCAGATGCTTTAGACACTTCATCTTTGGTTTTCAAAATTCCAATTTTCAGTGATAAAAGGTATGAAATTGAAGTCAAGCATAGGGCATCAGTATCTGATAACATTAAATATTGGGAAATATTTGAATATGAAAAACATGTGGAAATATTCCTTCAGATGAGTGATGAATGTTCTAATTTAAATATTGATGATGAGTGTTGTTGTGAAGAGAATAGATATGCAAATGTGTTCAACAATGACGACCTTTTCCAGAATTAGTTTGCTGGAAGATATATAGTGTAGCTCAAAAATAACATTATTCCCAAAGGCTTGGTCCCATTGGAAAATATTTTTGACAACAACGATGTATCCATAAATCCTAAAATCACTGCAAATGATGAGGATATAGAATATTGCAACATTGGGACTCTGGAGGATTCCAAGGTCATCAAACTATAAAAAATACTCAGTCTAGAAATTAAACAGAGGTATACCAGTCTTATGAAGGATTTCCCTGATGTATTTGTATGGAGTTATGAATATTTAAAGGTCTATGATACTAAGGTAATTCAACATGTAATTCCCATCAAGGATGATCATAAACCCTTAAAGAAAAAGTTTAGAAGAATAAACCCTCTGTTGTTTCCATTGATTGAAAAGGAGGTAAGGAAACTATTTGATGCCAAAATTATTGTGTCTTTAAGATTTTCCAAATGGGTGGCTAACCTAGTGCATGTCAGGAAGAAAAGCGATGAGATAATATTATGTGTATATTTTCATAATCTAAACAGGGTGTCTCTCAAAGACAATTATCCACTCCCTAATATGGATTAAATCATGTAGAAGGTGGTGGGATCTCAGAATATATCAATTCTTGATGGTTTCTTTGGTTACAACCAAATTATTGTACATGTGGATGACCAAGAAAGGACAACTTTTACAACACCTTGGGGCACTTTCATGTATGAAAGAAGTCATTTTGGGCTTATGAATGTTGGAGAGACTTTCCAAAGGGCCATGGACATATCCTTTTCTGATGAAAAAGATAAGTTTATTGTTATTTACTTAGATGATCTCACTGTATTTTCAGATTCTAATGATCAACATCTCAAACATCTAAGAAGGGTTTTCCAGAAATGTAGAAAGCTTGGCATCTCATTGAATCCGAAAAATTCAAACTTTGGAATGCAATAAGGAAAACTATTTGGACACATCATTTCAAAGGAAGGGATTAAAATAGACCCAAACAAAATGGAAGCAATTCTGAAGATCGACACTCCTAGGAGAAAGAAAGAGGTACACTATTTCTTAGAAAAGGTGAATTGTTTGAGAAGGTTTATTCCTAACTTGGATGAGATCATAAATTATATCAAAAATATGCTTAGGAAAGGAAATGAAATAAAATGGACTCCTGAAGCTAGGATTTCTTTTGAATATATTAAAGTGGCATTGACCAAAGCTCCATTGTTAGCCAACCCATATTTTGCAAAATATTTTATCTTGTTTTTGTTTGCCTTGAAACATACCACTGTTGGTTTTTTGTTGCAAAAATAGGATCAGAACTTTGAAAGACCTATATATTATTATAATAGGACTTTGAGAGACTCCCCACTGAGCTATGACATCATGGAAAACCATGCATGTGCCTTGGTGAAATCCCTTAAGGAAATCCATTAAGGAATTTAGAACTTATATCTTGCATTCACATGTTATTGATTATGGGCCTAGCAATTATGTAAAATATGATTTGACTGAGCCTGATCCTGAAGGGAGAAGGGGAAAATGGATAGAAGTAATGTTGGAGTATGACCTAGAGATAAAACCTACAAAGATAATTAAGGTTCAAGGGCTTGCAAATTTGATGGCACAGTGTAACATACCTAGGCACCCATAGGCTAGGCTATGTCACTAAAACAGGTTGCAACACACCCAACCACCCACATGCGAGGCACACTGCAACCCAGGGACTCAGTTTTATGATCTTATCTCAATGTAAAAGGATTTTTCATGAACATTAGAGGAATGAAAACCACATGCATAAGACAATATTCATGCTACAGTGTAAATAAGAAAAAAACGTGCCATGCACAACAAATAACCAGCAGACAAGCAAATTAAAAACACATATATCAAAGATAATTAAATACACAACAGAATAACATTGTCCAGAAAACACAGAGAGGAATTATATTTGCAAGTAAATGTTCACCAAATGGCTGCAGACCAAGTACTTTCCACCCAACCATAGACACTTCTATTCATTTACTCTCAACAACAGGTCACCCTCGATCCAAGGGTATGAATCCACAAGGACGGGTCCTAGGCCAAGTCTAAATGCACACTAGTTGGCTAATTAGCTCTCAATTTTCCCAACCTCACAACAAATCCTAATTTCCATCTCTATTCCCCCCTCAACCTGCATAACCCCAAGAAATATTGAACACCTTTTTCTGCCATGCAGTCTCTGGGGCTGTTCCATTTCTCTCCAAGGCTCCAATGCTATTGGTCAGGAAATATGCCTAATGGAAACTCCAAGGAATCTCAATTGTGGAAAGTTCCATCCGATTTGACATCAGTCTCATAACTAACAAGCCTTTCATCACTCAAGCTATCACATGCCTTTCAAAACTCATAGAAATACAAGTACACCATATCTCTTCTACCCAACCTACACAAACCAAGAGAATGGATCTCCTTCTCTGCCATGCAATCCCTCAAGTTGTCCATCTCTTTCCAAGCCTCTAGTGATTTTGGTTAAGAATATCCCTGTTGGGACTCTTAGAACTTGCAACTATGGATAGTTTTATCCGAAATACCATCAATCTCATGCAAACAAGCATCCATTCCCTCTTGGAATGATCAATAATTATTACATTAATTTATCAATGGCTCTCCTCTTCCTACCATTCATTTCCATGCTCATCCGAAGAGAATACAAACTAGAAACAATGAGTGAAGAGGAAAGAAGAAAAGGGAAACAAAATGAACCAGAGGAAGAAGATGAAGAAGACAAAGGATAACGATTCCCCCCACTTCATGTTGGAAGATTGGTTGTTGTCATTGATGTCAACCCTAGTCATGGGTTTTGGACCACAAGATTGATGAAGTTATTTGGACATGAAGGAAAATGCACATGCAGACACAACACCCATGGATGGATAGTATACATCATGCTCTTTCCGGTGGTATGTGGCACGTCACGTGGATCCTCATGGTTGAGGAGAAATGAATTTTTGAAGATGACAAAGTGAATTGT
>JZKD02S1387502.1:148360-161470 GCA_000966675.3 Picea glauca
CCTTTGGAAGTCATTACTTCCCTTGAACAAAAACTATTGATTATTTCTCATATATATTGTGCATGGTGTATTGTGGTGTATTGATGTAACTCTTATACTATTGTTCATTTATCATCGTATATAATTGAATTGTTTAAGTATAAGTTGGAAAAGGTTTTAAATTGTACTTGATACTGATTCACCCCCCTCTCAGTATCAACACTTCACCCCAAGCCACCCTCATGCAGCCATTTGTATCCATGTTCAGAATAAGAACACATGAATTCAGCCCGAGTGAAGGAAGGGGAAAGAAGAACTAAGGAAGAAGAAGCATTTTGGGGAAAAAGAAGTGAACCCAAGCAACCCCAAAGGAATATTTAAATCACATGAAGACAAGTGCCACATGGCTTCCCTCCCAAGAAGCTCATGTAACCCCTTTTCTTCATAAAATCAATTATGGATAAAATAAAAAAATAATAAAAGACTTAGCCCCTCAAGCCTCCTGTCTTGTGGAATCATAGCCCACTATATATTTTGTCCTTGTCAATCTTGAATCCAATGGTTTATTTTATTAATGTATATGAAGTATTACATTTCCCAGGAACTATGGCCCCTTTTCAACTTTATCGACTCACCATCCTAATTCATATTTACATAATACATTATAGTTTATAAGGGTTAGAACCAGGATGTTACATCCCCCTCCCCTTATTTTTTCACTTTCCTCAGTGCACAACACCATTCCAATGTTATTAACATTACAAGTCCAAGACCTCTAGCCTTAATCCACACACACAATTGAGCCCAATCTTATATACATAGGAACTCTAGCCTAAAATTAAACATGTACACATAGGCATTCTGACCCAAAACATGTTTAATGATATTCATAATTTATATTTCTAGCAACAGTTCCAACCAACAAGCTCTCCTTCCCTCTCAGCCTTGCACAACCCAAATAAATGAACCCCTTTCTTTGCCATGCAGTCCCTAAGGTTGTTCCACTTCTCTCCAGGGATTCAGTGCACTCAACCAGGAAGTTTCAAAGTTTTGGCTTCGAGAACTCCAGTTGCAATAAGTCCACTAGAATTTATTCATTCTATTCCCTTGTCATTCAGTTGCTCAAGCATCACCTTCTTTTCTCTCATAGTTTGGTAATTTTCTATATCTTCATCATTCATCATTTTCTTATCTGTGCAGTTCATGGATCTGCATCCATATGGTTGTCTTGTTAACATGTCTCATTGTTTTCCTTTGACCTACCCATTGTGTGCATGAACCCAATCAGGAGATATCAAAGTCTCCTTTTCCTTGTGGTCACTCACCTTGTAGGCCTAGGCTTAGGCATCCCCCTCTCTGCTATACATTCCCTCAGGAAATTCATCTTTCTTGACCAAGGCTTTCTTTCACAAGAATATTTCTAGAGACTTTATTGAGTCTTACAACCGAGGAGACTCTCTGACATGTGTTACCACAACACAACATATTATAGGGTGATCATGGCTTAAATCAAGGTCCTTATGTTCCAACAATAGCCTTTTCCATGCTTTGCATCTTCCATATCGAATATCTCACTTGTATTATACACATACAGTCATCACGAGGTATCATTATAACCATTTCCAATCATAAATGTCAAATATGTTTTATATAGGATTTTTTTTTTTTCCAAGCATGAGATTTCTACTCATAATGGTTGTCTCTGCAGCTATAGATATCAATCTTCCTTATGGGATTACATCCTTTCCATATCCAATACCATTCTACATGAAATTTCTTCAATTTACATTCAACCAAAACATTTTGTCAATAATTATCAAATCATAATTCCCAAAACTGTTTTATATAGGAAAAATAAAACTTCTAGACATGAGATTATGCTCATAACAATTTGTCTCTTGCAACAATAGGCATTGGTCTTCTTTATGGGATTACAACACTGCCATATCCATGACCCTTTCCTCCTACAATTTCAACATTCCTCAACCAAACGAATTGTCAATATCTCATGTACAAGATATATATATTCATGGAAATGATTCAAAACAAAATCACAAAGTGCTCTCAGAATTGTTTACAACTACAATTCAATTAATTATATTAATCCAACTATCAATTGGAATGAACTCATCATTACATAAACATGTATTATCAGTCATGAAGATTTTTCATAATACAACAATTTATTACTAATTAAAATAACAATCAATGTGCCAATGGCCATGGCCACATCTAGACAATTCATCCATGCATTGAATACATAATACCACATAACTATGTCATGCATTCTACCACAATGTGTTGGAAGCTCTATCCAATGACTCAACACATCATCCACGCACTTCCTACTGCTTGCCTAGCTGTTTGGTTACCTTCCTTTTCCACCCAAACACAACATCAAGAATATAATCCTTAAGTGCTCTTAAATATTGGAAAAGAGGTTTCAATCCAAACATCAAATATACAATAAATACCATTGAGCACTCACATAGCGCTATATCCCTTCCATATCCAACTGTATTATGGTCTCACACATGAATATCTCTATGGATACACATTGTTATAGAAGGAGTGTATCTCTTGACTTGACATGGTTATGATACCTTAACCAAACATAACATAATATGCAACTGACATTTTATCTAAATGCATTCTAGAATAATAATAAAATTACATACTCTAGGCCTTCGGCCATTACGTATCAATTTAAATACCGAAAATTAACTAAGGGAATTCTTACCTCAATTCCCTTCAACATGTATGCATAAAAAAAAACTAAATGCATACCTACTTGTTGTTGTCTGACCAACTGATATTTGTATAAGCTCACAGACTTCATCCTTCATCATTTTGATCACCATTCCTACCACCCTCATGGGCCTTCACCTATATGGAAATCACAAGCAACAACAACATCCACATCTTTAGCCCTGCTATATTAGTTTTCCTGAATACATAATCCATCATTAGTCATACTCAATCATTATCTCATAATAATAGACTATTCTAAGTTCACGAGCATGTTATATGCATATCCAAGAATGTACAGATGAAAAATTACACATCCATATGCACCAAGCATTCACTGTCAATATTCCTACTAATTCATATACAATTTAACTTCATTGTATGCCTTATGCACTCTAGTGCATTTTTGTTTCAATTCACTTATTTATTTATCTATTTCTATTCTAGTTAGTTTCCCTTGAACTCCTTAAGATCCTTGATTCTTTGTGTACTCCCATTCTTCTCATATCCACCGTGGTTCCCTACGTCTAAACACTTTTGCAGCCACGTTTCACTTGGCCATTGTTTCCCACTTAGTACCATTCCCCAATGGAAGTCCATTTTAATTCGGTGCCACTTTTCAAGTGAGAGAGCATTCCAATTTATTTGCATTGGCATCCTGCTTCGACTGTGAACTCTGATATCAGAAGTGTATTTATTTCACACTTAATCTTTTCAACTGTCTACACATTTCTACCTTCAAGGATATGGATCATTACTTTTCCTTTTTATGCCCATTCATGACATTATTCATCTGCTAGCTTCATGTCCCATGTGAGGATTCTTTCTTTTGTAGTACCTTATCCAACTTCTGTAAGCAATGGCATGCCTCCATGAACCTAACATATGATCCTATTCTTGAATTGATCTGGTTATACCTCTAATCTTGACAAACCTGCAAGAAGTGATATGGTTATAATTATACATGTCATACAAAAATTGTCAATTAAATTTACAGGTACCTTTTATGTTTAATTCATTAAGAAAAATTATATCAATATTCATTTTATAACATATCCCTGTTATTTTCCTCTAAATCCTCTGAAGTTTTCCAACAACTATACTCTTTTCCCAATTGAATATCAGAGCTGAAAGTTAGGTCTCCCTGAAAAACCACTTTCATCCCCCCTTAGCTGATATAGAAAATCGAGAACTGTAGAGGTTCTTCCTTCAAACCAAGTTCCATGTGACCACGACTTGAAACTACAGTCTTAATGTAACACCCTAGGTTTTGAACCCCCATTTTAAATAATGTATTGTTACAATGCTGAGAGGCCAGAGTGCCCAAAACATTTATAAAAGGCTAGTGTGCCCAAGACATGTAATGTTTTTATCGTTATTAATAATAAGTACATGGTTGGCTTCTAGATGGACAGGGACTAGATTTATAGGGGGCTATGATTCCACAAGAGAGGGGGCTTGAGGGGATACGTGTTTATTCATATTCTAATTACCTTTTTTTCTAATGGAGGGGATCATTTACATGAGCTTCTTGGGGAAGGCCAGGAGGTTCTTGATTCTACCCGAAATTACTTAAACCCGCCTCTAGTATGATGGGGGGGATGGTCGTTGGCTCCTTTCCTCCTTCATTTTTTAATTCACACCATTCTATCCCTCATGCACTTTCATGCATGCACCTCCATGCACCCACTTACCCATTCATTGATCCATCCATCATATGCATCTTGGCTAGGAAAAGGGAACTGAACTGTCGAAGAATTAGCCACAGGATAGTTGGTTGTAGTGGTCAATGGAGTGATCCAGCCATGATTTGAGGCACGCATATATAATATGATTTGTCCTGTGTCCAACATTTCCCATAGCTGTGAGTCCTAAGAGTTACAGCATCTCGATTCTAGACTAGTTACACTAGAGTCCGAATTAAGGAGAAGGATTTCATGAGGGACTAAGTGGTAGAGAAGGGTGGAGGTTCATTCTCTCGGGTGGTGCAAGCTGTGTAGAAGAGATATGGGTACTTGGATTGTTGTGAGAGATGGGAAACCTATGAGATCTTCCGTGTTGACAGGTTTGGGAATCCAAGTAACACTCTGGAACCGTCCTTATGGATTCATAGCCCTGGCTAGGGGGTGACGCTTTTGTTCATATTTGGAACAATAGTGTCTACGGTTAGGTGGAACGTCCTTGGTATGCATCTAGTTGGTGTCATCTTTCATAAAGATAAGTCCTCTCTATTATAGTATCATTTACTTGTATATGAATGTATTTCCATTGTGTATATTTAGTTATCGTTTAACTGAATCTTTAGACTATGCATGTTTGCTAGATTTTTCTTTGCATGTCGTTAATGTCTTTTATTTTATGCATCCTTAAATTTTTAAATTTATCTGTAAGAGAAATAAGTACAAGGGTGGGATTGAAGGTAGCATGCCCTGACCTGTGGGTGGTTGGGTATGTTACAATTTGGTATCAGAGCTTCTGGTTGAAACACTGGGCTGGTATGGGTCATATCTAATGGTTAGAGTCTCGGCGTTGAGATTGAATCCTGACGATGGAGTTGAAAAGATTAGGAGGAATGGCATTGCAGAATCTATGCAGGAGATAGAATGTTAGAGACCCATGTAAGGGTTTCTAAGTATAGTCACCTTCCCCTTTGAATTTGGGAGTGATCACCACTGTAGGATCATGAGAGATCTGAGATCATTGGATCGGAGGACAGGTGAAAATGGGTCATCTGATGAAAAGGAAGCAAGGGTTAAGGTCAGAACCATCATATCCCATGGGAGAGTGAGATCAATGGACAAGAGGCATTGCGAGCAACCGATTTTCATGAGAGATAATTTTTACAAGTGAATCCTCCTGTGGACAAGCAGATTCCCTCTTGGTATCTAGACCCCTAAAACCAAGATAGAAGGGGTGTTATCATTGGTCATTGACATCCTTTTAGATCTAATTAAGCTAATGAATGAAGAGGAAGAAGAAAAGTGTACATTTTTAAATGGTGTTTGTCCTCACAATGTCCAAGTTGAGCTTCAATCCCAAGATCCTCGATAGGTCCTGTAGAACAAACAAAGATACAACAATCTTCCTATTCTACTAATATTATCTCAAATATAGATCTATTTACTGAAGACAAGTTCATGTGTAACAAACATAAACTTGAAAGAAACAAGCCAAGCATGTATGTATATTAATGAGAACAAATGAAGAGTACTTACAATCCTCTGATGGAGGTGTAGTATCTTCTTCCAGCTCTCCTTGTCCAACCCCTTTGCTCAAGTAATCTACATTGATTATGCTTCAAGGGCATCTCACTTATGGGATCATAAGTTGGTGTAATTTTGAATCTCCATATATTTTTTCACCATGAAGAGGCCTCCTTATATAGGTTTGGAGAGACCTAACCACTTGAGATATATTTGGGATAAGTTGAGTATTCCTGTCCTTCAGTTGTGACTATCCCCTAATATCATGTCTTGAACTCAGATTCGAATCCAGCCACCTTTAGATATTGAGGGGATTCTTCCCTAATTTCCTCCAACAAACCAAATTTTTCCCAAAAAAGGCCAATGCTCCCTCAAAAGGGACACAGATCACTGGAGCGCCCCCCTAGAAGAGGGTACAAAGTGCCAGTGCTCCTTGAAAGTATGTAGGGGAGTGCTCCCTTCCAAATTTGAATTTTGAGTGGCTTTCTTAGTGGCAAAAGGCTTGTACTCCTTGTCAATTGATTTATCTTCTTCAAGACTAGTCTTTGAGGTGTCTTAAGTGTCTTTACAATGTCCTTAGAGAGACAACATAGACAAGATAATGTTTCTGACACTTGCAACCAATATGCAACACTTGTGATATTTGCAACGATGACACTAGCCATCATTGCAATGAGTGATTTTGATGTGTAACAGATTGTCCCCCAAAGTGCGAAGTCAGAAGACAATGATGATTGAAGTACTTTGTAGAATTTTTTGAGAAAGGGTATGGACGTATAGAGGTTGGAAAAATATTCTCACAAACATCATACAAATATTATGACATTTTTCAAACCTAAGGTAGACATACCTATGCTTGAGTGATAAAGACTTTTTAGGTATGGCCACCATAAAATACACTGTGGATCGATAATTATATTGATAAAAGGTATAGCCAATGAAAATACAATGTGGATCTATACTCCCATGACCTGAAATGATCGTAGCCATGAAGAATACACAGTGGATCTACGATATGACAAGACATAGCCACAACCAATACAAAGTGGATCTATGTGACGATATATGTGTCATAGTTCAAAATCACTTCTTCGCAACCTGGGCAAAGTATATATAAGAGTGATAACTCAACCCAGGGTCTTCTTACCGATCCTAATATAGTACGAATCTAACCATGTGAATAGATGTCTTGATGTTGAACATGGTAGAAACCACTTGATTACCGGTCAATGAGGTAAACTGTTCACAAGTGTGAGGGAGATCACCATTGATGTCAATGATTCCCAAGGTACTATAGTACATTCCGTTGAATGTGAATGAATGAGATGAATTCAAACATCCATGGAATCACCCAATCAGAGGTCAATGATGTAAACCCACTTTGAGACATGAGGAGGCTTGCCATTGAGACATGTAGGTCCCAAGGTACTAACTAGTTTCTAAGTATAGTTCCTGGATAATGTGTTGAAGTCGATAGGAATAGACTCGTCGCAGGAGGGTCTTGATGTATCCCCCATCAATGACACRAAACTGAYAKAGATATGTAATTGGTAAACCAAATGAACATGGACTAACATAGSTATTGAAATAGGATATTTYTGATGGTTGACTCTCGAGGTAGATACTTCYCTTGAACACTGAGGCATGACAGCAAAAACTTGACAGGGACCAAAACTTGATAATAMAATGGATACTGTGACTTACGTTGGGTGACCCAAAGGAGTAAATAAACTCAAAGGATTGGTTCAGTACAGAGGTTCAACAAATTTAAATGTGTKCAAAGATAAAATGTCRTGTTCAAGRGTGACTGTAAGGGTTACTGRTAATGTTCTCAAAAACTCCTTGGCTTGCTTCCTTCAATTTTYCCCCCATCCAGAGAGATGAGTACCTCTTTTTAATTTAATGAGATCGACGAGGGTAAAACATGCTCRGTATGACTCACCTTCGGTAAKTCCCTCTTCCTTTGTTTAGTGAATTGGAAGAAGGGTTYGGTCCCATATGRGCYCTTCAATGTATGATTATTTAACGAGTCTAGAGAAGGTAAACTCGGTGGTTTTTCATATTTAGAGAGTCTGAAAACAACTTAAAGAYGACTCCAATGTTGTCCTTTTTCATAATKTTAGTCTTTTGAGGATGAAAAAGAGATAAATTATCACTCAAAAGATGCCCTTTCAAACCTTTTAACGAGTGGTAAAGTAAGCAAGATCATTTGACAATATTTTCACRTTTAGAGAGTTTGAAAAGAGTTTCAAGAAGACTTCAAGGGGTTCCTTTTTCATATAACCTTGYGAGCCCAGAAAAGAGATAAAAGGTTGCTCGGTTACATTATCATGTTTTTAYGAGMATGAGAAKGAACAAAGAATATGCTCGGTATGCCCCAATCTTAAAAATCTAGTGGATTAACTCCAGAATGATCATCAAAGGCTAGAGACATGCCCCCCAAGCTTCAWTTCATTCACCGACTTTGAGGTTGTCACCAATTTTTGTACTATATGGAGAAAAAKWATAAGGGTGAATGAAATGAAGGTTCAAATATGAGACCTACCRAAAKACTCGACTTGACATCTATGAGATCTAGCAAAAGAATCGAMTTGAGAAGACARGTGACTATTTCATTTTTTAACAATCTTGACATAGGAAAAGAACTATGMTCAAGGCTCCAGGTTCAGTCCCCAKCTTTTTGTTTCATTTTTTAACGAGMTTTTTACAGAGAGGATARCTATGCTCACAACCTTTGTTTCATTTTTTAACGAGMTTTCCATAGAGAAGAGAAACTATGCTTGTAACCTCTGTTTCATTTTTTAACGAGATTGCCATAGAGAAGCGAAAAACTATGCTCATGGCATCTRTTTCATTTTTTAATGAGCTTGACATAGAGAATAAAAACTATKCTCATGACTTCTTCTTGATCATGGCTTCCAATAGGATAATTCTCTGGAAGGACACCATGTMAAGGGACAAAACTTGATCATGGCTTCCAAGAGATCTTCATTGGATGGAAGAAGAATTCTCTGGAATGAACACATGTTGAGGTCTGSAACAGGGTAAGAAGATTAGGCTCCAATATYCCTACCAAAGAGATCACCATGTTAACTACCGSATCTAAGTCATMTGAAGTTGAAGTCATGGGAGATAAYGCCACATAATTGACCTGTGGCAAGGGTGATACCAACTGCATATAAGACCCATTTAGGGAGGTCATTGGGTTGATGGTCAAGTCAGGKMCAACAAATGAAAGTTGATCAATAGTCACCATTCATCCATCATGCARRAAAKATATCACATGGAAAAAAGAGGACACAATAGCTTTCATGGCATAGACATAATCTCKCCCAAGGAGTAAATCRAAATCCAAGGGGTATTGGACTACCATAAYATCAATAAAGRCAATTTTTSCTCCCAAAGTTACYGGAAATTGAGGAAGGATCCCTAAAGTATGACTGGTTCTTCTATTGAAATAGAAMAAYGTTTGGGTAACCGACACAAGCTTAGGATAACCCAAATCTTTCCAAGAAATAAAGKACAAAATACTAATGGAGGAACCTTCATCTATCAGTGCATGAGGAAYGTCCTGACCACAAACTTTTACYGTAATATTGAGAGGCATTTGAGAGGGAAGACGAGGTCTAGTTAGCACACCCCAATAAAAAAGTATGGCCTCATTACTTGGAAGGGTTTTCAYAGGAGAAGGAGGAATSCCCCYCGACATGGTAGATCTTGTTTCAACGATAAAAAACGCRRGAAAAATCGGGTTTACTCTCTAGCAGGAGARTAGGTGTTACACATTATTTTGGTCACTCTGGTGATGTMTCTACAGTTATGTGTTYAGGCTSTCATAAGGACCTTTTTCCTGAGAAAAGTGACTGTTGTCTTCTTCTACAAAACATGTTTTTAATATGAGTTCACAGGCTGCATATATTGCAGGGTGYGAAAACCCTTGTTCTCACAGGCTGCTCTATACTTGGATTGYGAGGGGTTTGCAATTTTCTCTATAAGTAGGGTGCGAACATGCATCAAATATTAAAAGGAAGAAGAAGTTAYGAAGGTTCTAGAAGGGGATATTCTAKAAAATGAGTTGGCATTCGCATGGTTGGCATCCTACTGACTTCTTAGATTTATTGGGATYATCCTCATCCCTTTAACCATATCTCCTTCTCCTCTATAATGAAAGGTTTCTCAAGGAAGAGGTTAAGCAATATTTAATAGAGAATTGATGAAAGAATAGGTTCAAAATTGTGTGAGGAATCCTGTTTGAATTGGTGATTGAGGCCTCCATTTTTCCATCAAGCCATAGTGGATCTTCTTCATGCAAGTTTGGAGCAAGTGTGTGTGTTGGAGCAAAGGAACGCCGAAAGGAAGATTTCAACATCAAGGCAATTTGGTTGTATCTTCTACTTTCATTTAATATAATATAGTGGCATGTCCCTTTCCCATAAAATAACTTTTATTTTATTACATGACTCCTTGATCACATGTTTAGGTCTTCATTGAATGTATTATTGTTGCTTTCACCTTGGTCGATTTGTGTCGTTCTAGATATGATATCACAAGGCTACCAAAGCAAAGTAGGGACAACAAAGACATAAGGAAGTGATATCTAAAGGTATGCCACTTATTCCTTCTTCAATGACAAATTCAATGATTGTAACTTAGGGAAAACATCACGTCTTGTTCTATTTTGTTCTAGATCTAGGTGGATATAGGGAGATTTGTTAGTGTTCGCATATACCGATTTATTCTATAAAAAAACAAAAATTGGTGACTCCACTGGGGATATGACTCATTTTGTGGTTTTGTTGTTGGCCATTTTCTCTTAGCCTACTCTTTTTCATTTCCAACCAGTCTCTGAGTCTGTGGGAGATCTATATAGACTCTCTGGACCTATAAGTTCACTCAATTTTTTTTTCCTTTTTCCAAATTTTCCTTGATTACAAACAATCTCACACTATACCTCTCTATAGGCTTTGAAAAACATTGATTTTTTCACCCTACTATTCCATCCAGTGCGACCTTCTCACACTTTGCCAATATCTAGACTGCAAGAATTCCTAATTTTCACACTGCACTCCACGACTAGGCTGCAAACTCCTTTGTAAATTTTTTGGATTAGGTCTTCTTATCTTTTTTGATGCCCAGATTTGTTAGTTTACCTGGGAAGAACTTCTTTTTCCAATGTTTGACTGTTTCTTGTTTTCAAATCTCGCGGTTGATTGGTTTTCGGAGATTGAAAACTCTTCTTAATCATTGTTTCCTAGTTTTTACTTCTTTACCTTTTATCGACAAGGGTATAATCTCTGATTTTGAGATCTGAGTTCTTGTTTGATCAACAGGTCTTTGATTGGATTAAAAGTTGGGATTGATTGTGTTTTCGGATTGCTTGCTGCCTGGAAAGTTCTCTATCCATGTGCATTTGGCAAACTACTTTCTTGTCATTTTTATTTTTATCTATGTTGAAAGTTTGATTTGGTTGCTTGTTGGGTGTATCAATTTTTGTTGATTACTTGAGATTTCTTCCCTACATCCCTGTTTTGGTTTGTGAAAGAAAAATTTAAATCATTTTTTATTGTTGAGTAATCATTCATAAGAATGTTTTTGCATTCAATTTTTTTTTTTTTTTTACAAAAAGATAAAGTAGATAAAATTGAGAAACTTCATTTTTATGGTTGTTTGAAATTGTGTTCAAGAAAAAGAAAAGTACTTTTCATAGCTTATAGTTCTAGAAAATACACCTTCTCCCTGCTATAGATAGAATTCATTGAATGCAAAATTGCATCCTTCATCTCTATTTGCATCTTATTGGGTGAAGGTCCCAACACCATTGGTTTCATTTCCATCTTCCTCTTGCGTAAACAACAGACTCTAAAACACAACACAATCTAAAATTTATTAGTAACTTTTATTTTCTAGAAACTCTTCTCACCAACATTAGCTAGGCTAACACTTTGGAATAGGTTGTAAGGCACACTCTCCAAAGCATAAAACACACTGTAGTATCTTGTGATGGGGAGTGTTGAAATCCATTTGCAACATTTTGTCCTGGGAAGCCCTTCTCACACGAGGGTAAAAAATGAGGTCTCATTAACAATGGTAGAGTTACTCACCTTGCTTTGTTGGTCTTGGTGTATATATTGCGCGTATTATGGGGGTTTCTTAAAGGTATACCCACAATTATGAGTGGAAGCCTCTCGAATTGATTTCTAGATAGATACCCTACCTTTGTGCGTGGATCAAACTGTCGACTATTCCCCCAAACATCATTGTTTTTTTTGGTAACCTTAGTGGCCTATCTTCTTAGCAATTGTTAACACAAGGTGATTGTGGAGGGGCAAGTCTCTACGGTACCTGGAATCAATGTTGGCCAAACTCACTCAGGCTCCTTGGAGGGTATACCCACAATTATGTGTGGGAGCTTGTACCAAGGTGTAAGTCCATTAATCAGGTTGTCCATGTAACTTTTCCACCTGCTCTATCCTATCCCCTTCTTGTCTCGACTTAACGAAATTGGATTTCATCACCAACTAGTGACTTCAGAACGAAAAGGTTTGTTTACATGGTTTGAACTCTAGATTTTATTATTGACTGTTGTTGTTCTCCGTAGTTGTCCATAGAATTTATTTCGTAAGATTTTAGCTCGATCACCATTGACCCTCCACGTTGCTCGCGGAGAATGCAAGGACTACCCCCAGAATATTTGGAAGGTTCTCAACCCTTTCCTACCAACTCACCGGAGGTCTCTCCTCAACAGAGTGAAGTCCAAGACATTGCCATTCCATGAGTGGAAAGAACTGACTCTTTAGAACAATTCTGAATTACAGATTCTCTAGAGGGCTTGCGACTTCCTCCCGACTTTGTGAGACGTATTGTTTGAGTGAATTCATCCAGACAAATTGTTGTTGAGTCTTCTGGATTACCAACCAGACCTTTCACAAGCCCTGAAGGTCAGGATCTTTTTGGACTATTGGAATTTTTAGAGGGGATATCTTTGGCTCAGGAGAAGGCGTTGATATCACTGTCACACCTGAGCTTCCCAAAACATATGATACAGATGTGATACATTTTACTACTGCCTATTATTTCTCTGGTGTTTGCACCCAATTCGTCACTAGGTGAGCAAATTAAGAGTGCTTACATGCCCAGTTGGGCTCTGCTAGGCATGACAGCTGTGAGGTAAAAGGTTAGA
>JZKD02S1387502.1:169837-186737 GCA_000966675.3 Picea glauca
CCCACCATGAGGATTGAGCTCGGATTTGGTGTCAAATCGACTTGGGAGCTGATCCATTAGTGGTTGGGAGGCCGACCAATTTCAATAAATGTGTCATTTAGCAGGCGCGCGGGTTCTTAGCCCAACATCCGCACGTTATGCACATATGCGTGCTTTATACGTTTCTATTACGCGCATACGCGCGCGCACTCAGATGATGTAAAGTGCCTTTCAAATTTTTGGTCATTTGTATAGTTTTCTGACCCTTTTGCAATGCTGTGGAATTAATCATGTTCCATGAATGACTCCAGTTCCCTTTTGACGATGTGGAGTTCTTGTCGCCACGTGTAGACGAAATTTCAGTGATAACACCTGGTTCAGATGCTCATCCAACCGACCATATCTTGACTATCCCCCTTCAAATGGCCCATTATACAATGGTCTCAGATACTATGAATATTCACACAGGGAATACGATGGCTAGCCAATCTCCCATTGGCACACCTATACCTATCTTGTCCCTTCCCCCCCAAATATAATCCATTAAATGATTCTATCCATGTTCCTACTCAGGTTCCATCCAGAGTTTCTAGAGTCTTTCCCCCTCCTGAACACCATGTTTTTGCTAGTTTTATTTCGACACTCCCTCACGTCTCCTCTAGAGGCTCCTATCCACCTTTTCTTGGTGGAGCTGGCCCTAGTGGCATCACTCAGTCTTTCAAACCTACTTATCAAATTTCTGTTGGAGGAAAACACCCACCTGGAGGTCAAACCCACACTAAAACCTTAACCCCATATGGAGGTCAAATCCCATTTGGGATGCAACCCCCAGTTGAAGGACAACCCCCACCTACCCCACCCTCTGGACAAAACATACCTACGACCTTCACCCAGTATTGGAACTATCTTACCCAAGGTAATACCCAATCGACTAGGGGGAAACAACCTCTAACTATCTCTTTCATATCCCCTCATACAGGCTAGCCATACCCAGTTCCACCTAATCCCATATGGGGTTCAAACATCCCTAACTAGTACAACCCTATGGGACACATGTCTATAACCCAACAACCGAATCTGCTGAGATATTCTCATTATATGCAAATTGCTTATGGTCCTACTGGTATATCTACAGGAATTCCTCCCCAAAGTCACCAGTACCCTCATGTGAATAGACAATTTCCCTTTCTCCCCACTCTGGACCTCCCTGATTTATCTAGGATCTTGAACGACCCTATCCTTCATTCTCCCCATTGGCCCGTTATACCATCCAAGTTACCATCCGACATTCCCAAGTTCAATGGTAAACTGAAAGAGGATCCAAGCAACCACATTATGAATTTTCACCTTTGGTGTTCATCCAACTCTTTGATGGATGACTCCATTAGGTTAAGACTCTTCCAATGAACCTTTACCGGTTCGGCTGCAAAGTGGTATATAGAATTACCACGAGGCTTCTTCACTGACTTTAACACCCTCGCCATGGATTTTCTCACCCATTACCAACTACCCATCTGCTATGAAATGAGAACTGAGATATTAATTTCCTTCAAGAAAAATAAGGCCACTCATATTTCCGATCACATCCATGAGTGGAGACGAAGATGAAGTTTGATCAAACTCAATCTTATCGATCAATTATTGGCAGAATGGTTCACTAAATCATTCATGAATAAAATCTCCCATGATATTTCCATGGGTGGCATTTTCACCGAAGAGCAGAAGATTAGTAGTGCTCAGTACCTTGATCTTGTTTATTCACAAATGGGTACTCTATATGACTTACTCCCTGATGCTCCTCGTCCTTCTACCACAACTACCTTGACAACCCCAACAACCTCTCATGTTGCTGATGGTGTGATTGGCAATTTCCGTGCCGATGCCAAATCTATGTCAGCCTCTGACACCAATACCAAATCTTCTGCTTCTAATGTACATAATGCTCCGTCTCTCACTCCTTCCACCAACAAAAATTATGAGGTGAACTCTGTTCAATCCACCCCCACCGGTAAAAATAAATCCAAAAAAGGAAAGGGTAGGAATAAGGAGGATAAAAATAACCCCCAATCCAAAAAAACAAAAACACAACTTGTTGACGAGAAGGATTAGGGTAAACCAAAATATATGTCTTATATGTGGCGATGATCACTACACGAAAGATTGTCCAAGACAAGCTGAAGTCACTAAATTCCTTCAAGGGGCCCCGAAGCCTCTTACACCTGCCATCTTGTCCCAACCTTTCCCTTCTCAACAACAGGCCCAATTGGTCATTCATGACCAACCTTCTCCTTCTAATACTTCATACGTCTTAATGTGCGCAGGTGATTCAAATAAGAACGAGATTGTTATCGCCACTCGGGCCAAAGATTATTCTCCCTCCAAGGAGAAAGTTGATGATACACCACCGCCATTGGTACAACTGACTCCCTCGACTTCAGATCAACCACCTTGGCACTCTTTAGAGGAAGAGTGGGATTGACCGATGATATAATCGAAACAACCATTGTGGCACTCGTTAGAGGAAGAGTGGGATTGACCGATGATGTAATCAAAGAAACCACTTTGGTACTCATCAAAGGAGGAGTGGGATTGACTGATGAAGTCATTGGAGAAACCACTTTGGCACTTGTCAAAGGAGGAGTGGGATTGACCGATGAAGTCACCAGATCAACCACTTTGTCACTCGTCAGAGGAAGAGTGGGATTGACCGATGAAGTCATTGGAGAAACCACTTTGACACTCTTCGAATGAAGGGTGGGACTAACTGAGGAAGGAACTAGATAATTCACATTAGAACCCATCAAAGGAGGAGTGGGATTGACTGATGAAGTCACCAGAGAAACCACTTTGGCACTCGTCAAAGGAGGAGTGGGATTAACTGATGAAGTCACCAGAGAAATCACTTTGGCACTCATTAGAAGAAGAGTGGGATTGACCAATGAATTCACTGGAGCAACCACTTTGGCACTCTTCAGATGAAGGGTGGGGTTGACTGAGGAAGGAACTGGATCAATCACTTTAGTACCCATCAGAGGAAGAGTGGGATTGACCGATGAAGTAATCGAAGCAACCAGTTTGACACTTCTCAAAGGAGGAGTGGGATCGACCGATGGTGGAGTCGGGTTGACCACTTTGACACTCTTCGATTGAAGGGTGGGACTGACCAATGGTGGGAATAGATTAGTCACTTGGGTTTCACTTTCCATATGAAAAGTGGGGTTGATCGATGACAGAGTATGATCATCTACTTTGGTGAGTGGTTCAGTCGAGGATGAAACTAGATTGACCACCTAATCAACTAGATTGATCGGGGATGGAACCGGATTGACCATTCCATCAACTAACGATGGGTTGGGATAAATCTTACGATAACCTTTTGGAAGTTGAAGTTTTTCCAAAAGTGAAGAAGCCTCGTCCATGTGAGGACAAAGGTGAGAATAATGATCACCTTTTCATAAATGCAAGGGAATTTGACAATTTTCTTCTTCTTACCAACGTTAACATCACTGGGTGACAGGGTATCACCATCATGACTAGTAGGGGCCGATGATGTGGACGACCATACTTCTAAGACCTTGGGAATACCAGGGAAATGCCTCAGAAAGTGGTCACCCTTACAAAGACTGCAACGGAATTTGGGTTTCAAATTATTTGTTTGAACCTTATCTACCTTATCAACACTCCTAGTACTATTAATAGTAGTTGGTTTCTTAGATCCAACATTTGATGTAGTTGGAGGCTTGGTCCATTTCTAGTTCTTCTTCTTCTCCTTTCATTTCTTCTTCTTCTTATCAATCTGGCTACTCGATTGAGATCTTTCACTAGGAGAAGAAGGAGAAATAGAAGGATACCTGTTGGGTGAAGAAAGATAAAGGTCTACATGAGGTTTATGTGTGGTAAGTGTGCTTACATCTAAATAACCTTCATTCGAGATCACCAGAGTGGAAAACAACCATACCGGTAACCCAATTATGAGACCTAGAAGGCTCAAAGTAGTGATGTAAGGAGGACCAATGTTTCCATAATAAGGAAAAAAAAAGGGTTCCCCTGGCAAAGGGGTTCCTTCATTTGTCATCTAGGGAAATGATTCCATAAAAATAGAGCTCCAACCAAGATTCTACTAGGGAGAACAAACAACACACGCTAAAAATATAGTAAGCAAGCAAGAAAACAAAACTTTCTCACAATGAGCACACTAGTTGGTGATGAAATCCAACATCGCGGGAACAAAGTAAGAAGGGGCTGAGATAGAGTGGGTGGAAAATTTACCTTGATGACTTGCTTAACAGACTTACACCCTAGTGCAAGCTCCCACACATAATCGTGGGTATACCCTCCAAGGAGCTCAAGTGATTCTCACCAATGTCGATTCCAGGTACCATGAATACTTGCCCCTCCACAGTCACCTCATGTAAAGACCCTAAAGAAATAGTCCACTAAGTTTACCAACTACAATAGTGATGCTTGGTGAAACAGTTGACACTCTGATCCATGTGTAAGGGCAGGGTATCTAGCCCAAAATCAACTTGAAAGGATTTTGCTCATCATTGTGGGTATACCTTCAAGCGACCCCCATAATACACACATTCTCTACACAAATACTGATAAAGAAAGGTGAGTAACTCTTCCAGTCTCAATGCGCCTCATGATTTACCCTTGTGTGAGAAGGGCTTCCCAGGACAAAATGTAGCAATTGGATTTCACTGCACCCTAACACAAGATTCTATGTTTGTTTTCAGCTTTGGAAATTTATCTTTCACACCTATTCCAAATCCCTACAACTAATATAATGTAGGTTTTCTACCAGAAAATGTAAAAATGTCTAATCAATTTTAGTTTAGCGCTTCATTTTTAAATCTATTGTTACTCAAAAGGAAAATGGTGTGGACAATATGGTGTTTTGGCCGACTCAAAAGTTATGCAAAGAGATGAATATGTAATCTTTTCATTTTGATGAAAACTTTGCTACGAGAAGGAGAAAACATTCATCATTTCAGATGCACAATGTCCCAAAATGTCCAAAAACATGCAATTCCGATACTTTAAATGGCAAGCATTCAAGGAAGACATAAAATGCGAAGAAGAATCAAAGAAAAGATAGGGATAATAGAGAAACCACTCAAAACTAATTTCTTTGGAAAATGACCTCAAAGATCAAGTGGAATGGTGCACAGACCTTTGAATTTCCTCACAAAAGCTTCCACTTAGTTAGATAAATGAGAAGAAAACAATGAATTGACTCTAAATCAACAAATACAAAGAGTGACTTCAAGGAAAGGAAAGAAAAAATTCAAAATTCCAAACAAAAGGTGATCAATTCTTAGAAAGTAGAGTGTTGAAGGCCAAATCAAGGATGTATTGATATGATAAGACTTTGAGCAAGTGCCAAAAGAAAAAATTGAACTTCAAAGAATGAAAATCTAGAGGACTTTTCATAGAAAAGGGGAAATGCTCTGGTGTATGGGGCACCATAGAATTCCAAATATCTATGTAAGACCAGTAGGGAGTGTCGGTGCTCTCGTAACAAGGGTAGGGGGGCACTGGCCTCTAAAACATTCAGAAAAAATGCCCAAAAAGTAAAAAAATCAAGCAAACTCAGTCAATCAAATTGAGGGTGAAGAAATCAAGAGCCAATCAATCAGATCTAAGAATCAAAGACAATATGGAGAAGGTCAAGAAGTGGGAAAAGGGACAAAACAAGATCTAGGAAAGGAAACAAAAATCAGAGCTCCTCCCCAGTGGAGTCACCAATTTATATTACAGCTAAATCCTCCTGTGGACAAGAGGATTCCCTCTTGGTATCTAGACCCCTCTCACCAAGATAGAAAGGGTTCTATCATTGGTCACTGACATCCTTTTAGATCTAGTTAAGCTAATGAATGAAGAGGAATAAGAAAGGTGTACCTTTTTAAATGGTGTTTGTCCTCGTAAATTCCAAGTTGAGATTCAATCCCAAGCTCCTCAACAGGTCCTATAGAACAAACAAAGATACAAAAATATTCCTATTCTACTGAGATTAGCTCAAATATAGATATATCTACTAAAGACAAGGTCATGTGGAACAAACATAAACTTGAAAGAAACAGTCCAAGCATGTATGTATATTAATGAGAACAAATGAAGAGTACTTACAATCCTATGATGAAGGTGCAACAACTTCTTCCATCTCTCCTTTTCCAACCCCTTTGCTCAAGTAATATACACTGATTATGCTTCAATGGCATCTCACTTATGTGATCATAAGTTTGGTGTAATTCTCAATCTTCATATATTCTTTCACCATGAAGAGGCCTCCTTATATATGTTTGGAGAGACCTAACCACTTGAGATATCTTTGTGATAAGTTGAGGATTCCTCTCCTTCAGTTGTGGATCTCCCCTAAGATCATGACTTGACCTCAGATTCGAATCCAACCACCTTCAGAAATTAAGGGGATTCTTCCTTGATTTCCTCCAACAAACCAAAGTTCGCCCAAAAAAGGCTAGTACTCCCTCAAAAGGGACACATAGCATTGGAACGCTCCCCTAGAAGAGGGTACAGAGCACTAGCGCTCCCTGATAGTATGTAGGGGAGTGCTCCCTTCCAAATTTGACTTTTGAGTGGCTTTCGCAGTGGAAAAAGGCTTGTACTCCTTGTCAATTGATTTATCTTCTTCAAGAATAGTATTTTAGGTGACTTAAGTGTATTTACGATGTCATTAGAGAGACGACATAGACAAGATAATGTTTGTGACACTTGCGATACTTGCGACCAATATGCGACACTTGAGATATTTGTAACGACGACACTAGCCATCATTGCAATGAGTGATTTTGATGTGTAACAATAATTTCCCAAGGCGGTTCCACAATCCAAACCATGGTTTCCCCAAGGGGTTACATGTTAGCATCAAGAGAATTGTGAGGCAAAAAGCGGGTTCCTCCAAACCGTTGATACATGCCCTCGCAAATTTAAAGGCATGCATTGATGTCATAGGTTAGAGCTCGAACATTGAAACTCTGAATAACCAAAGTAGATGGGGACCGTTGATCCATAGGAGGACATGTGTCAACTGATCTTATGCTTTGGGTGAAAGCACTCCAGGAAAAAGTGAGCGAGGAGAAGTTGAGAGTTGAAACTCCTTAAGGTTAGAGAGTTGGAGACTCGAAGTAAACATCAATTGTCGAATCGTCTGAAGTAGATACTAACCATAAATTTTTGAGAGGTTATGTGTCAGCAGATTAGTAACTCCAGAGGAATCTATTCGAGAGATTTTCAGTTGGGATTTGAGACTCCCGAAGCCCAAAGAAATGAAGAGACGAAGTAAATATTGACCGCTCGATCATCTGAGAGGATCTCAGCCATTGATCTGCCGAGAGACACACTTCACTAGATCCATGGCTTCAGGTAAAATCCAGTGGGGCCAGATAAGTTTTGAAAGTTTAGATTTCTGAAGTTNCCCACCATGAGGATTGAGCTCGGATTTGGTGTCAAATCGACTTGGGAGCTGATCCATTAGTGGTTGGGAGGCCGACCAATTTCAATAAATGTGTCATTTAGCAGGCGCGCGGGTTCTTAGCCCAACATCCGCACGTTATGCACATATGCGTGCTTTATACGTTTCTATTACGCGCATACGCGCGCGCACTCAGATGATGTAAAGTGCCTTTCAAATTTTTGGTCATTTGTATAGTTTTCTGACCCTTTTGCAATGCTGTGGAATTAATCATGTTCCATGAATGACTCCAGTTCCCTTTTGACGATGTGGAGTTCTTGTCGCCACGTGTAGACGAAATTTCAGTGATAACACCTGGTTCAGATGCTCATCCAACCGACCATATCTTGACTATCCCCCTTCAAATGGCCCATTATACAATGGTCTCAGATACTATGAATATTCACACAGGGAATACGATGGCTAGCCAATCTCCCATTGGCACACCTATACCTATCTTGTCCCTTCCCCCCCAAATATAATCCATTAAATGATTCTATCCATGTTCCTACTCAGGTTCCATCCAGAGTTTCTAGAGTCTTTCCCCCTCCTGAACACCATGTTTTTGCTAGTTTTATTTCGACACTCCCTCACGTCTCCTCTAGAGGCTCCTATCCACCTTTTCTTGGTGGAGCTGGCCCTAGTGGCATCACTCAGTCTTTCAAACCTACTTATCAAATTTCTGTTGGAGGAAAACACCCACCTGGAGGTCAAACCCACACTAAAACCTTAACCCCATATGGAGGTCAAATCCCATTTGGGATGCAACCCCCAGTTGAAGGACAACCCCCACCTACCCCACCCTCTGGACAAAACATACCTACGACCTTCACCCAGTATTGGAACTATCTTACCCAAGGTAATACCCAATCGACTAGGGGGAAACAACCTCTAACTATCTCTTTCATATCCCCTCATACAGGCTAGCCATACCCAGTTCCACCTAATCCCATATGGGGTTCAAACATCCCTAACTAGTACAACCCTATGGGACACATGTCTATAACCCAACAACCGAATCTGCTGAGATATTCTCATTATATGCAAATTGCTTATGGTCCTACTGGTATATCTACAGGAATTCCTCCCCAAAGTCACCAGTACCCTCATGTGAATAGACAATTTCCCTTTCTCCCCACTCTGGACCTCCCTGATTTATCTAGGATCTTGAACGACCCTATCCTTCATTCTCCCCATTGGCCCGTTATACCATCCAAGTTACCATCCGACATTCCCAAGTTCAATGGTAAACTGAAAGAGGATCCAAGCAACCACATTATGAATTTTCACCTTTGGTGTTCATCCAACTCTTTGATGGATGACTCCATTAGGTTAAGACTCTTCCAATGAACCTTTACCGGTTCGGCTGCAAAGTGGTATATAGAATTACCACGAGGCTTCTTCACTGACTTTAACACCCTCGCCATGGATTTTCTCACCCATTACCAACTACCCATCTGCTATGAAATGAGAACTGAGATATTAATTTCCTTCAAGAAAAATAAGGCCACTCATATTTCCGATCACATCCATGAGTGGAGACGAAGATGAAGTTTGATCAAACTCAATCTTATCGATCAATTATTGGCAGAATGGTTCACTAAATCATTCATGAATAAAATCTCCCATGATATTTCCATGGGTGGCATTTTCACCGAAGAGCAGAAGATTAGTAGTGCTCAGTACCTTGATCTTGTTTATTCACAAATGGGTACTCTATATGACTTACTCCCTGATGCTCCTCGTCCTTCTACCACAACTACCTTGACAACCCCAACAACCTCTCATGTTGCTGATGGTGTGATTGGCACTTTCCGTGCCGATGCCAAATCTATGTCAGCCTCTCACACCAATACCAAATCTTCTGCTTCTAATGTACATAATGCTCCGTCTCTCACTCCTTCCACTGACAAAAATTATGAGGTGAACTCTGTTCAATCCACCCCCACCGGTAAAAATAAATCCAAAAAAGGAAAGGGTAGGAATAAGGAGGATAAAAATAAACCCCAATCCAAAAAAACAAAAACACAACTTGCTAACGAGAAGGATAAGGGTAAACCAAAATATATGTGTCTTATATGTGGCGATGATCACTACACGAAAGATTGTCCAAGACGAGCTGAAGTCACTAAATTCCTTCAAGGGGCCCCGAAGCCTTTTACACCTGTCATCTTGTCCCAACCTTTCCCTTCTCAACAACAGGCCCAATTGGTCATTCATGACCAACCTTCTCCTTCTAATAATTCATATGTCTTAATGTGCACAGGTGATTCAAATAAGAACGAGATTGTTATCGCCACTCGGGCCAAAGATTATTCTCCCTCCAAGGAGAAAGTTGATGATACACCACCGCCATTGGTACAACCGACTCCCTCGACTTCAGATCAACCACCTTGGCACTCTTTAGAGGAAGAGTGGGATTGACCGATGATATAACTGAAACAACCATTGTGGCACTCGTTAGAGGAAGAGTGGGATTGACCAATGATGTAATCAAAGAAACCACTTTGGTACTCATCAAAGGAGGAGTGGGATTGACTGATGAAGTCATTGGATAAACCACTTTGGTACTCGTCAAAGGAGGAGTGGGATTGATCGATGAAGTCACCAGATCAACCACTTTGTCACTCGTCAGAGGAAGAGTGGGATTGACCGATGAAGTCACCGGAGAAACCACTTTGACACTCTTCGAATGAAGGGTGGGACTAACTGAGGAAGGAACTAGATCATTCACATTAGAACCCATCAAAGGAGGAGTGGGATTGACTAATGAAGTCACCAGAGAAACCACTTTGGCACTCGTCAAAGGAGGAGTGGGATTAACTGATGAAGTCACCAGAGAAACCACTTTGGCACTCATTAGAAGAAGAGTGGGATTTACCAATGAATTCACTAGAGCAACCACTTTGGCACTCTTCAGATGAAGGGTGGGGTTGACTGAGGAAGGAACTGGATCAGTCACTTTAGCACCCATCAGAGGAGGAGTGGGATTGACCGATGAATTAATCGAAGCAACCAGTTTGACACTTCTCAAAGGAGGAGTGGGATCGACCGATGGTGGAGTCGGGTTGACCACTTTGACACTCTTTGATTGAAGGGTGGGACTGACCAATGGTGGGACTAGATTAATCACTTGGGTTTCACTTTCCATATGAAAAGTGGGGTTGATCGATGACAGAGTATGATCATCTACTTTGGTGAGTGGTTCAGCCGAGGATGAAACTAGATTGACAACCTAATCAACTAGATTGATCGGGGATGGAACTGGATTGACCATTCCATCAACTAACGATGGGTTGGGATAAATCTTACGATAACCTTTTGGAAGTTGAAGTTTTTCCAAAAGTGAAGAAGCCTCGTCCATGTGAGGAAAAAGGTGAGAATAATGATCACCTTTTCATAAATACAAGGGAATTTGACAATTTTCTTCTTCTTACCAACATTAACATCACTGGGTGACAGGGTATCACCAGCATGACTAGTAGGGGCCGATTATGTGGACGACCATACTTCTAAGACCTTGGGAATACCAGGGAAATCCCTCAGAAAGTGGTCACCCTTACAAAGACTGCAACAGAATTTGGGTTTCAAATTCTTTGTTTGAACCTTATCTACCTTATCAACACTCCTAGTACTATTAATAGTAGTTGGTTTCTTATATCCAACATTTGATGTAGTTGGAGGCTTGGTCCATTTCTAGTTCTTCTTCTTCTATTTTCATTTCTTGTTCTTCTTATCAATCTGGCTACTCGATTGAGATCTTTCACTAGGCGAAGAAGGAGAAATAGAAGGATACCTGATGGGTGAAGAAAGATAAAGGTCTACATGAGGTTGATGTGTGGGAAGTGTGCTTACATCTAAAGAACCTTCATTCGAGATCACCGGAGTGGAAAACAACCATATCGGTAACCCAATTGTGAGACCTAGAAGGCTCAAAGTAGCGATGTAAGGAGGACCAATGTTTCCATAAGAAGGAAAAAAAAAGGGTTCCCCTAGAAAAGGGGTTCCTTCATTGGTCATCTAGGGAAATGATGCCATAAAAATAGAGCTCCAACCAAGATTCTACTAGGGAGAACAAACAACACACGCTAAAAATCTAGTAAGCAAGCAAGAAAACAAAACTTTCTCACAATGAGCACACTAGTTGGTGATGAAATCCAACATCGCGGGAACAAAGTAAGAAGGGGCTGAGGTAGAGTGGGTGGAAAATTTACCTCGATGACTTGCTTAACGGACTTACACCCTGGTGCAAGCTCCCACACATAATCGTGGGTATACCCTCCAAGGAGCTCGAGTGATTCTCACCAATGTTGATTCCAGGTACCATGAAGACTTGCCCCTCCACAGTCACCTCATGTAAAGACCCTAAATAAATAGTCCACTAAGTTTACCAACTACAATAGTAATTCTTGGTGAAACAGTCGACAGTCTGATCCCTGTGTAAGGGCAGGGTATCTAGCCCAAAATCAACTTGAAAGGATTATGCTCATCATTGTGGGTATACCTTCAAGCGACCCCCATAATACACACATTCTCTACACAAATACTGATAAAGCAAGGTGAGTAACTCTTCCAGTCTCAATGCGACCTCGTGATTGACCCTTGTGTGAGAAGGTCTTCCCAGGACAAAATGTAGCAATTGGATTTCACCGCACCCTAACACAAGATTCTATGTTTGTTTTCAGCTTTGGAAATTTATCTTTCACACCTATTCCAAATCCCTACAACTAATATAATGTAGGTTTTCTACCAGAAAATGTAAAAATGTCTAATCAATTTTAGTTTAGCGCTTCATTTTTAAATCTATTGTTACTCAAAAGGAAAATGGTGTGGACAATATGGTGTTTTGGCCGACTCAAAAGTTATGCAAAGAGATGAATATGTAATCTTTTCATTTTGATGAAAACTTTGCTACGAGAAGGAGAAAACATTCATCATTTCAGATGCACAATGTCCCAAAATGTCCAAAAACATGCAATTCCGATACTTTAAATGGCAAGCATTCAAGGAAGACATAAAATGCGAAGAAGAATCAAAGAAAAGATAGGGATAATAGAGAAACCACTCAAAACTAATTTCTTTGGAAAATGACCTCAAAGATCAAGTGGAATGGTGCACAGACCTTTGAATTTCCTCACAAAAGCTTCCACTTAGTTAGATAAATGAGAAGAAAACAATGAATTGACTCTAAATCAACAAATACAAAGAGTGACTTCAAGGAAAGGAAAGAAAAAATTCAAAATTCCAAACAAAAGGTGATCAATTCTTAGAAAGTAGAGTGTTGAAGGCCAAATCAAGGATGTATTGATATGATAAGACTTTGAGCAAGTGCCAAAAGAAAAAATTGAACTTCAAAGAATGAAAATCTAGAGGACTTTTCATAGAAAAGGGGAAATGCTCTGGTGTATGGGGCACCATAGAATTCCAAATATCTATGTAAGACCAGTAGGGAGTGTCGGTGCTCTCGTAACAAGGGTAGGGGGGCACTGGCCTCTAAAACATTCAGAAAAAATGCCCAAAAAGTAAAAAAATCAAGCAAACTCAGTCAATCAAATTGAGGGTGAAGAAATCAAGAGCCAATCAATCAGATCTAAGAATCAAAGACAATATGGAGAAGGTCAAGAAGTGGGAAAAGGGACAAAACAAGATCTAGGAAAGGAAACAAAAATCAGAGCTCCTCCCCAGTGGAGTCACCAATTTATATTACAGCTAAATCCTCCTGTGGACAAGAGGATTCCCTCTTGGTATCTAGACCCCTCTCACCAAGATAGAAAGGGTTCTATCATTGGTCACTGACATCCTTTTAGATCTAGTTAAGCTAATGAATGAAGAGGAATAAGAAAGGTGTACCTTTTTAAATGGTGTTTGTCCTCGTAAATTCCAAGTTGAGATTCAATCCCAAGCTCCTCAACAGGTCCTATAGAACAAACAAAGATACAAAAATATTCCTATTCTACTGAGATTAGCTCAAATATAGATATATCTACTAAAGACAAGGTCATGTGGAACAAACATAAACTTGAAAGAAACAGTCCAAGCATGTATGTATATTAATGAGAACAAATGAAGAGTACTTACAATCCTATGATGAAGGTGCAACAACTTCTTCCATCTCTCCTTTTCCAACCCCTTTGCTCAAGTAATATACACTGATTATGCTTCAATGGCATCTCACTTATGTGATCATAAGTTTGGTGTAATTCTCAATCTTCATATATTCTTTCACCATGAAGAGGCCTCCTTATATATGTTTGGAGAGACCTAACCACTTGAGATATCTTTGTGATAAGTTGAGGATTCCTCTCCTTCAGTTGTGGATCTCCCCTAAGATCATGACTTGACCTCAGATTCGAATCCAACCACCTTCAGAAATTAAGGGGATTCTTCCTTGATTTCCTCCAACAAACCAAAGTTCGCCCAAAAAAGGCTAGTACTCCCTCAAAAGGGACACATAGCATTGGAACGCTCCCCTAGAAGAGGGTACAGAGCACTAGCGCTCCCTGATAGTATGTAGGGGAGTGCTCCCTTCCAAATTTGACTTTTGAGTGGCTTTCGCAGTGGAAAAAGGCTTGTACTCCTTGTCAATTGATTTATCTTCTTCAAGAATAGTATTTTAGGTGACTTAAGTGTATTTACGATGTCATTAGAGAGACGACATAGACAAGATAATGTTTGTGACACTTGCGATACTTGCGACCAATATGCGACACTTGAGATATTTGTAACGACGACACTAGCCATCATTGCAATGAGTGATTTTGATGTGTAACAATAATTTCCCAAGGCGGTTCCACAATCCAAACCATGGTTTCCCCAAGGGGTTACATGTTAGCATCAAGAGAATTGTGAGGCAAAAAGCGGGTTCCTCCAAACCGTTGATACATGCCCTCGCAAATTTAAAGGCATGCATTGATGTCATAGGTTAGAGCTCGAACATTGAAACTCTGAATAACCAAAGTAGATGGGGACCGTTGATCCATAGGAGGACATGTGTCAACTGATCTTATGCTTTGGGTGAAAGCACTCCAGGAAAAAGTGAGCGAGGAGAAGTTGAGAGTTGAAACTCCTTAAGGTTAGAGAGTTGGAGACTCGAAGTAAACATCAATTGTCGAATCGTCTGAAGTAGATACTAACCATAAATTTTTGAGAGGTTATGTGTCAGCAGATTAGTAACTCCAGAGGAATCTATTCGAGAGATTTTCAGTTGGGATTTGAGACTCCCGAAGCCCAAAGAAATGAAGAGACGAAGTAAATATTGACCGCTCGATCATCTGAGAGGATCTCAGCCATTGATCTGCCGAGAGACACACTTCACTAGATCCATGGCTTCAGGTAAAATCCAGTGGGGCCAGATAAGTTTTGAAAGTTTAGATTTCTGAAGTTCGGAGACCCGAAGAAATTGTAGCCTTCATATTAAGGAGAACATGCGGTGCAGATCCGTGGACTCCAGGTGAAGACCCAAAGTGAATCTTATTCATTCTATCTAGGAGGACACATGGTGATAGATTGGCCAGTTCAGGAATGCAGAGTTTGGGAGAATTGGAAGTTTTCTAGCATGGAAAATCCCAGAGTCTAGAATCCAAAAGAGTCGAAGTGATGGGGCACGATGACTTCACCAGAAGGTGGTGTGGACCCCAAAATTTCCTAAGTGACATGGATTGCATGTGTCACCTGAGATGACATGGACACATGGAATATGTGCCATGTGTCAATAAGTTTTGAGCATTTGGAGTATTGAAAATTTAGTTAAAACATGACATGTGTCACCTGCATGATTGGTTCGTGTGTCTGCTTCCATTATTTTTCCACATGGCAACATATCATGCAGTCTGAAGAATAGGCACTCCAAAAATTAAATATGTGATAGGCTACATGGGGTGGAAAGCTCCCGAAGGCCTGAAGGTTGGAGTACATATTGACCATTGATTCCAGAAGACACACATTGAAGGATCATCAACTTCAGTTGAAAGCACTCTGGGAGAAAGTGCAGGACGAAGGTTTGAAACTTCCAAAGCACAAAGAGACAAAATGATTCACTACTGCTAATTTGTGGGAGGACACCCGTCAACATATCGTGAACTCCAGGTAAAATAATTCCAGGAGGAGGCAAGGGAGAAAAGTTGAGGCTCTAGAAGCACGGAGTCCCAAAGCTCTGGACAAGTTATTTTTCATCTAAGCGTAGTGTCATGGTTGTGTTCATATGCATATTGAGAGCTAAGGGAAGGAGGGATAAGGGCCGAATTGGTTTTCTTCGAGATAGAAAAGTGCTAAGGAATGATTTAGCCATGGTCACTTGGGAAGGTGGTTGAAGGAAGTGCCTACGCAGGATGAGTTTAGTGTCAGCCAAGGATAACAGGACACTGTTATTTTTAGAGAATGGGGATATGAACTCCATGAACAAAAAAAAAAAACAATAAAGAGACCTGTAGCATGGTTTGGCAATTTTGTTTATCATATCCATAATTCTAACAAAATGGCCGCTTGCAAATTTTTCATAATTAAGGGGCTTAAGAACATCAACTCAAGATGTGTATTGAGGAAATGGAAGAAGGTGAGGGAGCCTCCATTCATGATAAGGAGGCCAAAGGCTAGAATACTAGAGTTGTTAATGCATATACCGAGTCTAATGGATGCAAGGGAAAAGAGCGCAGGAAACGCTACTACAAATGATAAGAATCCTGAAGATGGAAGTGCAGAGCTACAAAGAAGAAAATGAGAGACTGATGAGAGAGAAAAGTTAGATAAATGCTCGAGTGTTGTAGAGATTAAATCAGTTGTAGAGACAAATGAAGAAGGGATCAAACTCAATACAAGAGGAAGAAGGTAGGTTCCATGAAAGAAGGAATGATCGTGGAAGAGTTGGTTATTCCAGAAGTTCTAGTAGAGCTTATGGACAACACTCACCTCCTTACTTAGAAAGAATTTTTTATGAATCAAAAGATATCGTAAGAAGTCCAGAGGTGTCTCCTATCAAACACCAAAGAAGTAAACAAGAGATAAATAGTTTGCAAGGAGATATGAGGAAACTCAATCCACCTTCCTTTGATGGTGAAAGACAAAGGGAAGATTATGCTGAAGCATGGTTTCTTGGGCTCAACAAATATTTCAGTTGCATAACTATTCATCAAACCTGGAAGCTAGGATTTCCACCTACCATTTACATGGGAAAGTTGCAATGTGGTGGGACCAAATGAAGAAAGTGTAACATGTTAATGAAAGTAGGATCACGTGGAAGAAGTTCAAGAAGTACTTCCAGAAGGAGTACCTCTCAGAGAATTTCTATGACAAGAAAATGCAACAGTTCTTTGAACTTGGGTTGGGAAGCATGACTATGGCAGAGTACGAGAAGAAGTTCTTGGGATTGTTAAAGTATGTCAGGTTCATTGGTGATGAGAAAGTGAAAATAAAGAGATTCCTAAGAATACTGCCAACCTTTTATAAGGAAAA
>JZKD02S1387503.1:0-11362 GCA_000966675.3 Picea glauca
AAGACTAGACGCTTGCCTGCACATACTGTGTATCAGCTCGAAGTATACCAACCCTGGTTTGACAATTTAGTGATTCAGGACACTTAAAAGCTACAATTTAGCAGCCTGACACCACACATCTTCTTCTGAAATGTTAATATTTTCAGCATAAGCATAAAAAGCTTCTATATGTTCTTTAGCAGTATAATCCCCAACTCCAGTAAACTTTGGCATATATTTATGATAATCTCTGGTTGGCATGGCAGATAAGGGATTGTGCAAGACAAATGGAGCATACCTATTTGCTAAAATTTGTTCCATCTTGGTTAAAGGGACATCCATGGCAGTCTTGGGGGTTGATACAGAAGAAAAATTTGCAGGAAAAGAAGGTTGAGATGGGATGGTTGAGTTTAAATCAAATTGTTGTCTCACTTGACTTTGAGAAAAAAATTTAGAGATGGGTGAAAAATAAGAGGCCTTGTAAAATTGACTGAGCAACAAGGCTAGGCTTTCTTCTCCCTTAGAGGATAGATCATGTAAAATATATTCAAGAACAGGCAAATTAGTATGAGTTTAGAAAACACCCTCTATAGGCTTGGTGGGTAAGGAATTCAAAGAAGAAGAAGAAGAGGTTTCTTTTTGCTGAGGGGATCATGTAATTACCTCTTTAAGGTTGGATGAAATGTCATGCTAAAAAATAGAGTATGTAACATTAGAGGAAAGTGAAGGTTCCTCTACCTTCAATATTTCAGATCAAATTTCAATTTCCCAAGAACTATGAGTTTCAGCAGCAGGGGATTCAACTAGAGGCATTTTAGATATGAAAGAAGAAGTGTCAGTTTGAATAACTAGATTTGATGTCTTTGCATATCCAGAACCCTATCTTTGTAAAGATTTTCCCTTACTGATGATCTTCTCGGGGTCAGGAACTGGTGCTGCCAGTGGGCCTTCCTGGTTCGCCTTGGTGTGAGCTCTTTTCAGAGCCACTTCATTTCAATGGAGTCGCCAGATAGATGGTTACAACCCAAATGATGTCCAGTCTTTGTCTATCATCAAAGATGGATCTATGTCATCTCCCAAGGAAGCTAAGCTTCGATCTCCTCTCCCCGGAAATAGTGCCAATTTGTTATCACTCCAGGAAACTCTCCTAGGTTGTAAGTCAGAGATGCCTCGTAACTTAATATTTTTAGAAACTATTTTCTCAATAATAGGTGTGGGTTTGGATCAAGATGAATATCTTAACCTCTGGATTTTATTCTCAAGACAGTCTTAGTTATATTCATACAACACAAGGCCTTCAAGAGCTATTGTCAGATAGGTTTGTATAACAAATGGATAAGAAAACTAATCAGTTAACCAAAACATACATAAACCANGATAGACAGTCAAAATTCAGTTTGCAAAAGATAAGGAATGATCCTCAAAATGAGGTCAATCCCACATTTCATGGTCTTCATATCTTGTAGATTCATTGTGCAGTGCAGAATAGCCTTCCAAGGCTGAGTGATGACTCTTCCAAGAGATACAATTCGAATTTGTTGAGATGTGCAAAAAAGTCCAATCTATTTCCACCAAAATATGTGCCAAAACCAACTTGGCTACCCTTTATAATCCTTATGAACCAAAAATGAATCTTGAAACTGAATATATAATTCATCATCCATCCATCATGAGTGTTTTCAAATGATTTGGATCAGAAAAACCTCGATCTGTGCAAAATTTATCTTCCTCTATCCAGTTGCAGGTTTCGGTGGTTAACATAGAAGACTTTTGGGTGATTTAACTACCGAAATATCTTCTTTCGGTGGTTAATGAACAGTCGTCCTGTTCGCCTAAACCATTGAAAACTTAGCTTTTTCAAAACTTCAAAATTTGCAAAAATGATTATCTTGATGCTTTGTTGAGTATTCAAGGTCTTTTGGATGATGCAGCTCCTCTTCGTGCAGATATTTGAACTTCAACTTGTTGTGTGGAAGACTGTGGTATATCTACCATGGTTTTAGCTAAGTTGTCTAGAGTTTCCAAACCTGTTTTCTCATGTGTTGGCGATTGAGGATCTTTTAATTTCAGCCTCAGAATTCTAAGCTGCCTGTACAGCTTCATGTTCTCCCTTATCAACACCCTGTTCTTGTCTTTGATTTTTTCATGATTTTCTTTGAGGCTTTGGTTCATGTTAAAAGGTTCTGCATTTCTTTCAGTCAAGTCTGTATTTTCCTTTTTAATAACTCTTTCTAAGAATTCCATTTCATAGACTTGTTGCAGGAGTTTATTTATTTTTCGTGCCTTAGATGCTTTAGGCTTGCTTGAAGAAGCTTTTGCCAATGGCAGACTGTGTGCCTCTCAGGAAGTTGGTGAGGGCAAGTTGGGAAAATATTCTACAACTTGTCCAGCTTGTTCATCACCTTGTGTCTCTGCTAACTCCTCTTCTGTCTCTGAGTCACTATATGGTAAATTTAAAGGGTTACTTCCTTCAGCAAGGTCCTTGGTCTGCTCACCCTCAAACTGTAGCTTTCTTTTGATTCGTTTTCTTTTAACAGAGGATGATTCTATTGGTTCTCTTGGTGGTGAGATACCCTTTCGTTTTCTATGACTGCTTTTAGGAGTAATGGTCCTCTTAGTGGCAGCTTTTTTACCCTTCTCCTCCTATTGCCAATCAGTCTAGAATCCATTCCAAAAGAGGAAGTAGTTCCAATATACCTATCTTTTCTTCAATGACTCCTTGACAATGAGAGTAATGAGTCCTTGATGAGACAATCTACTTGTCACCTTAGAGGGCCTTGCCTTGACTTGCCTAGCCATTTTTGTGAGGGTTTTGTGCAAGTAAAATGGTAAATGAATGGGAGATCTCCCTGTGAAGTGATTTAAAAGTTTGAAGTGGTAGAACATGACTCTGTTGTATCTACTTTCACAGGTGATATAGACAAATACTGCCTTCAGGAGAGATTTCCATTTAGGTTCCAGATAAGACATTGGTATGTCTTTTTTCCATGTAAGATATTTGTGCAGAGGCTCTAGGTAGGATCTAAATTCAATGTTTGAAGGTTACAGTTGATTTGAACGAACAATCGCCTGTTCTGGGTAGACTAGTGAACTTAGATATGGATGCCTCATCAACCAAAAACTGCTCCTTTCCCACTGTTATTGTTCTTCCATCATACAAACTAGCAAAGGTTTCAGACACCTATTGGTGAAAATCTACCAGTTTTTCACAATACGTATAGACTCTAGTTTTCTTGAAGAACTTGGCCACCTCAAGGTGAGCCTCAGCGTACAAAAATCCATCCAATTCAACCCTTAGAATTGGCCCTTCTTTCGGCATTTAGTAAATGCTTACTGTACCTGCGATTTAGGAAAAACTTTGTGCCATGGAGACAAAGACTCTATGATCTGGTGTGATAGGGAGTATGACTCATATAAAGACAAACGGGACAGGGTGACTCAGAGTTATGATCGCAAAGCTCAATCACTAACCAAATTTAGGCAACAGACTGACTGAATACACGCCAAAAATTTCGAGTTTCGGTGAGATGTACAACTTAATTGAAACGGTATGGGCTTTGAACTACCTGATGACTCGACCTGGCTTGATTGGTATGACAATTGGCTTGATAACGATCTTCTGAACTCGAGCTACACTCAACAATCACCACAAAAAACAGGATTATGGTCTCTGGATATGCGTTTTCTTGATGAAATCACGGGCTCAAGACTGTTACAATGACTCCCGTATTCGAATTGCTAATAAATGGATATCAAATTAGAGATTAATCAAGGTCATAATGGATCTATGTCCTCATGACTGGAGATAGTGAGGAGCTACGTGACTAATCATTTCTGTTAGTCGGGAAACACGTATGAGTTTCTGTGTCTTTGTCGAGCCTTAATTTTGAAATGTCAAATGCAGTTAAAAGGACAATAGGGTATCAATCTTCGAATAGATACAACAAGAACATGCATACCTTACCACCTCCATGGACTTTCGGTGGTTATGTATTCATGATTGCGCCAATTGACAACTGTCTTGTGCGAAAGCACGGGCTTTTCATTTTTCTCGTTGAAATCTTTTCAGTAGTTAACTGATCTTTTGCTTTTCCCTCTTAACTAACGATAACAAAGGCTTTCGGTGGTTAATGAGCACGTTTCAAGCTCGCCTAAACCACCAAAATCCGAGATTCTATCTTTTTCTTGACCAAACCAAATCAAAAGTTCTTTCTGAGTTTATTGACAGAAAATAGACTCTCTAACCTACCTACAAAAATTTAGAAATAAATTTTGGACCACAATCTATCACTTAAAAAGAAAAATCTCCACCAATTTATTTGAGGAGATAACAATTCCATCATCCATATTCACTCCAACTCTTGGGGGACCAATCAACCAAGCTAGCAAACATCATCATAAGACGAAGAGGTATGACATAGTTTATTTTTTTTGCAATAAAATAGGTCATAAGGATAGTGATTGTTGGCACTCTAGAAGGCCAAGAATCCCATGCAAGAACTATTGCCATTATTGGAAATTTATTGGACAATAGGAGGCCAAATGTTGGAGGCTTCACCCAGAACTTCATCCAAAGAACCGAGCAGCCAAGAAGAAATCTTGGAGAGTCAAGGTAAGGGGAAAGAGAAGTTCTTTGCACAGGCATCCCATACTCAACTCTTATCTTCCATTTTATATTGGAGACTTCCTTTCATGGATTTTTTCCAGAGTCTTCTTGATACTTGGAGAAGAAGATTGAAGGGAGTTGAAACTTTTGGGGACCAAAATCTTGCAAATGGGGAGGTGTGATCGGAATTGGATCCTCTCCAAAACTTTGGAATTAAAACCTTAGTTTCTTACTCTTTTGTAAAATTTTGTAAACATGTCATTTTAATTTTATTTTGTCCTTCTAGAAAATGTTTGAAGTGGAAATGAACCATTTGATGGTTGGCCTTCCAAAGACATCCCATTAAAAAAATGAAAGTTGTAGCGAAGAAGACATTGATGATGAGATTCAAGGATAAATGGGGAATGATAGTATTAGAAATTACAGCTCGAAGAAGGAAAAATGCTTGAAGTTGGGTGGATGAAGGAGTTAATGTGCTTGTTTACTCTAAGAGAAGGTGTCTATGAGCCTTGGACTTTGAAATTTTGTAATTCCTGTGAATAAAAATACATAGAGTATGTGTATCATTTTCCCCTTTGTAATTTTCTCCCGAGCATAACAAAAATCCCATTTAAATGATCATATCTGAGAGTTAATGAATTATATTCTTGGGCATCTTTGTTATGAGTTGCAATGTGTTGTAAACACTTTGTTGAAGCTTTTTTTATCCTGTATCACCCATCCAAAGCATTCTCACGTTGCCTAGGAAAATTTAAACTTCTCTGGGTGAATTTAAACATACATGGGAGAATTTATACTTACCTGGGAGAATTTACAGACCCATGGGTGTTTTATTTACTTCCTAGGTGAACTTATACTTACCTGGGTTAATTCAGAGACCCATGGGCGTTTTACTTCATTTTTAAACATCTAAATTCATCCCTTGTATTTTTTATTTGTTGTGGGGAACCAAAATCGCCCCTAGACATTTTTTTATTTTTGGGGTTTCATCAAATTTCCCTACAATATTTTTCCATTTTCATTGAAGATTGAATCTTCCTTTAAGCATTTATCTCCATTGTTGGTTGACTCATTCCTAATGGTTTTACCTCATGGTCAATTTTCCTAATTTATTCCTTCGAGGTTTCATTTGGCTGAGACGAACATTAAAGCATTCGACTAGGGTCTCATTTGGATGACCCGACTATTGAAGAATTAGACCGGGATTTCATTTGGTCGACCTGAATATCAAAGAATTTGATTGGGATTCCATTTGGTTGACCTAAACATCAAAGCATTCAATTAGGATTCCATTCGATCGACCCAACCATTGGAGCATTTGATTGGATCATCATTCTGAAGACTCAACTAGTGGGTGGTTGATGAGTTTATTATTTGTTCTGCCCGACTTGCAGGTATTAAATTTTCCCTTCTCATAGTCGACTTGTCTATCATTGTTTTTACCCAACTGTTGGGAGGTCGGTTGGTCCTTCTTCTAGTCAACGAGTTATTTACCAACATATGACAAGGCTTATAACTAGTCGAAGAAGATGAACACGGGAATAATAAGTTTACTCCCCTGTAGAATATGTGTTGGTGAGGCGGACAAGCCATAGGCCTACTGTTTACGGATCAACATCACTATTCCATATGAATGTCCTTAATCCACTTCATATTCAAAAACTCTTGGGAAATTTCAAATTTCATGTTTGAGAGAGTATTCAAGGATAATAATACATATTTCAAATGATTTCTCTCAAAATTGAAGACAATGGGGTGTAGAAAACTATAGATNGATAGACAGTCAAAATTCAGTTTGCAAAAGATAAGGAATGATCCTCAAAATGAGGTCAATCCCACATTTCATGGTCTTCATATCTTGTAGATTCATTGTGCAGTGCAGAATAGCCTTCCAAGGCTGAGTGATGACTCTTCCAAGAGATACAATTCGAATTTGTTGAGATGTGCAAAAAAGTCCAATCTATTTCCACCAAAATATGTGCCAAAACCAACTTGGCTACCCTTTATAATCCTTATGAACCAAAAATGAATCTTGAAACTGAATATATAATTCATCATCCATCCATCATGAGTGTTTTCAAATGATTTGGATCAGAAAAACCTCGATCTGTGCAAAATTTATCTTCCTCTATCCAGTTGCAGGTTTCGGTGGTTAACATAGAAGACTTTTGGGTGATTTAACTACCGAAATATCTTCTTTCGGTGGTTAATGAACAGTCGTCCTGTTCGCCTAAACCATTGAAAACTTAGCTTTTTCAAAACTTCAAAATTTGCAAAAATGATTATCTTGATGCTTTGTTGAGTATTCAAGGTCTTTTGGATGATGCAGCTCCTCTTCGTGCAGATATTTGAACTTCAACTTGTTGTGTGGAAGACTGTGGTATATCTACCATGGTTTTAGCTAAGTTGTCTAGAGTTTCCAAACCTGTTTTCTCATGTGTTGGCGATTGAGGATCTTTTAATTTCAGCCTCAGAATTCTAAGCTGCCTGTACAGCTTCATGTTCTCCCTTATCAACACCCTGTTCTTGTATTTGATTTTTTCATGCTTTTCTTTGAGGCTTTGGTTCATGTTAAAAGGTTTTGCATTTCTTTCAGTCAAGTCTGTATTTTCCTTTTTAATAACTCTTTCTAAGACTTCCATTTCATAGACTTGTTGCAGGAGTTTATTGATTTTTCGTGCCTTAGATGCTTTAGGCTTGCTTGAAGAAGCTTTTGCCAATGGCAGACTGTGTGCCTCTCAGAAAGTTGGTGAGGGCAAGTTGGGACAATATTCTACAACTTGTCTAGCTTGTTCATCACCTTGTTTCTCTGCTAACTCCTCTTCTGTCTCTGAGTCACTATATGGTAAATTTAAAAGGTTACTTCCTTCAGCAAGGTCCTTGGTCTGCTCACCCTCAAACTGTAGCTTTCTTTTGATTCTTTTTCTTTTAACAGAGGATGATTCTATTGGTTCTCTTGGTGGTGAGATACCCTTCCATTTTCTATGAATGCTTTTAGGAGTAATGGTCCTCTTAGTGGCATCTTTTTTACCCTTCTCCTCCTATTGCCAATCAGTCTAGAATCCATTCCAAAAGAGGAAGTAGTTCCAATCTACCTATCTTTTCTTCAATGACTCCTTGACAATGAGAGTAATGAGTCCTTGATGAGACAATCTACTTGCCACCTTAGAGGGCCTTGCCTTGACTTGCCTAGCCATTTTTGTGAGGGATTTGTGCAAGTAAAATGGTAAATGAATGGGAGATCTCCCTGTGAAGTGATTTAAAAGTTTGAAGTGGTAGAACTTGACTCTGTTGTATCTACTTTCATAGGTGATATAGACAAAGACTGCCTTCAGGAGAGATTTCCATTTAGGTTCCAGATAAGACATTGGTATGTCTTTTTTCCATGTAAGATCTTTGTGCAGAGGCTCTAGGTAGGATCTAAATTCAATGTTTGAAGGTTAAAGTTGATTTGAACCAACAATCGCTTGTTCTGGGTAGACTAGTGAACTTAGATATGGATGCCTCATCAACCAAAAACTGCTCCTTTCCCACTGTTATTGTTCTTCCATCATACAAACTAGCAAAGGTTTCAGACACCTATTGGTGAAAATCTACCAGTTTTTCACAATACGTATAGACTCTAGTTTTCTTGAAGAACTTGGCCACCTCAAGGTGAGCCTCAGCGTACAAAAATCCATCCAATTCAACCCTTAGAATTGGCCCTTCTTTCGGCATTTAGTAAATGCTTACTGTACCTGCGATTTAGGAAAAACTTTGTGCCATGGAGACAAAGACTCTATGATCTGGTGTGATAGGGAGTATGACTCATATAAAGACAAACGGGACAGGGTGACTCAGAGTTATGATCGCAAAGCTCAATCACTAACCAAATTTAGGCAACAGACTGACTGAATACACGCCAAAAATTTCGAGTTTCGGTGAGATGTACAACTTAATTGAAACGGTATGGGCTTTGAACTACCTGATGACTCGACCTGGCTTGATTGGTATGACAATTGGCTTGATAACGATCTTCTGAACTCGAGCTACACTCAACAATCACCACAAAAAACAGGATTATGGTCTCTGGATATGCGTTTTCTTGATGAAATCACGGGCTCAAGACTGTTACAATGACTCCCGTATTCGAATTGCTAATAAATGGATATCAAATTAGAGATTAATCAAGGTCATAATGGATCTATGTCCTCATGACTGGAGATAGTGAGGAGCTACGTGACTAATCATTTCTGTTAGTCGGGAAACACGTATGAGTTTCTGTGTCTTTGTCGAGCCTTAATTTTGAAATGTCAAATGCAGTTAAAAGGACAATAGGGTATCAATCTTCGAATAGATACAACAAGAACATGCATACCTTACCACCTCCATGGACTTTCGGTGGTTATGTATTCATGATTGCGCCAATTGACAACTGTCTTGTGCGAAAGCACGGGCTTTTCATTTTTCTCGTTGAAATCTTTTCAGTAGTTAACTGATCTTTTGCTTTTCCCTCTTAACTAACGATAACAAAGGCTTTCGGTGGTTAATGAGCACGTTTCAAGCTCGCCTAAACCACCAAAATCCGAGATTCTATCTTTTTCTTGACCAAACCAAATCAAAAGTTCTTTCTGAGTTTATTGACAGAAAATAGACTCTCTAACCTACCTACAAAAATTTAGAAATAAATTTTGGACCACAATCTATCACTTAAAAAGAAAAATCTCCACCAATTTATTTGAGGAGATAACAATTCCATCATCCATATTCACTCCAACTCTTGGGGGACCAATCAACCAAGCTAGCAAACATCATCATAAGACGAAGAGGTATGACATAGTTTATTTTTTTTGCAATAAAATAGGTCATAAGGATAGTGATTGTTGGCACTCTAGAAGGCCAAGAATCCCATGCAAGAACTATTGCCATTATTGGAAATTTATTGGACAATAGGAGGCCAAATGTTGGAGGCTTCACCCAGAACTTCATCCAAAGAACCGAGCAGCCAAGAAGAAATCTTGGAGAGTCAAGGTAAGGGGAAAGAGAAGTTCTTTGCACAGGCATCCCATACTCAACTCTTATCTTCCATTTTATATTGGAGACTTCCTTTCATGGATTTTTTCCAGAGTCTTCTTGATACTTGGAGAAGAAGATTGAAGGGAGTTGAAACTTTTGGGGACCAAAATCTTGCAAATGGGGAGGTGTGATCGGAATTGGATCCTCTCCAAAACTTTGGAATTAAAACCTTAGTTTCTTACTCTTTTGTAAAATTTTGTAAACATGTCATTTTAATTTTATTTTGTCCTTCTAGAAAATGTTTGAAGTGGAAATGAACCATTTGATGGTTGGCCTTCCAAAGACATCCCATTAAAAAAATGAAAGTTGTAGCGAAGAAGACATTGATGATGAGATTCAAGGATAAATGGGGAATGATAGTATTAGAAATTACAGCTCGAAGAAGGAAAAATGCTTGAAGTTGGGTGGATGAAGGAGTTAATGTGCTTGTTTACTCTAAGAGAAGGTGTCTATGAGCCTTGGACTTTGAAATTTTGTAATTCCTGTGAATAAAAATACATAGAGTATGTGTATCATTTTCCCCTTTGTAATTTTCTCCCGAGCATAACAAAAATCCCATTTAAATGATCATATCTGAGAGTTAATGAATTATATTCTTGGGCATCTTTGTTATGAGTTGCAATGTGTTGTAAACACTTTGTTGAAGCTTTTTTTATCCTGTATCACCCATCCAAAGCATTCTCACGTTGCCTAGGAAAATTTAAACTTCTCTGGGTGAATTTAAACATACATGGGAGAATTTATACTTACCTGGGAGAATTTACAGACCCATGGGTGTTTTATTTACTTCCTAGGTGAACTTATACTTACCTGGGTTAATTCAGAGACCCATGGGCGTTTTACTTCATTTTTAAACATCTAAATTCATCCCTTGTATTTTTTATTTGTTGTGGGGAACCAAAATCGCCCCTAGACATTTTTTTATTTTTGGGGTTTCATCAAATTTCCCTACAATATTTTTCCATTTTCATTGAAGATTGAATCTTCCTTTAAGCATTTATCTCCATTGTTGGTTGACTCATTCCTAATGGTTTTACCTCATGGTCAATTTTCCTAATTTATTCCTTCGAGGTTTCATTTGGCTGAGACGAACATTAAAGCATTCGACTAGGGTCTCATTTGGATGACCCGACTATTGAAGAATTAGACCGGGATTTCATTTGGTCGACCTGAATATCAAAGAATTTGATTGGGATTCCATTTGGTTGACCTAAACATCAAAGCATTCAATTAGGATTCCATTCGATCGACCCAACCATTGGAGCATTTGATTGGATCATCATTCTGAAGACTCAACTAGTGGGTGGTTGATGAGTTTATTATTTGTTCTGCCCGACTTGCAGGTATTAAATTTTCCCTTCTCATAGTCGACTTGTCTATCATTGTTTTTACCCAACTGTTGGGAGGTCGGTTGGTCCTTCTTCTAGTCAACGAGTTATTTACCAACATATGACAAGGCTTATAACTAGTCGAAGAAGATGAACACGGGAATAATAAGTTTACTCCCCTGTAGAATATGTGTTGGTGAGGCGGACAAGCCATAGGCCTACTGTTTACGGATCAACATCACTATTCCATATGAATGTCCTTAATCCACTTCATATTCAAAAACTCTTGGGAAATTTCAAATTTCATGTTTGAGAGAGTATTCAAGGATAATAATACATATTTCAAATGATTTCTCTCAAAATTGAAGACAATGGGGTGTAGAAAACTATAGAT
>JZKD02S1387514.1:0-11362 GCA_000966675.3 Picea glauca
GTGTTTGTCAAGGGAAAACCCGTGTATATGTATTAAAACATTGTCTGGGCAAGGGTTCAGCCAAGAAACTCGGATGCAAAGTAAAAATGGGTTGTCAAGCAATCATGCAACAAGGAAACTCGGGCTAACCGAGAGAAATCGAAGGAGATAAACACTCCAAAACCCAAAATCGAAGATTCAATCCCCAGTATGGTCGCTAATTCTGTTACGAGGAAAATCACTCTATGACATGGGGTAAACCACAACAGACAAAATGACTACATAAATCAACTATAATCCCAAGTATGTTATATAAATGAAAATGCTAACAAGACAAGATAAAGAGTCTACATCGTCCGGACATTCGATGAAGACCATCGTTGAGCACGCGACTCAAATCTTTATACCTGCAACTTGCCCTCAACAACCAAGATATGCAAGCATATGGTGATAATATATAAATTTAGCACATGCAATATCATATTCCATTAACATTCATAACAAAAATACTGATGGAATAATAATTCAAATATTTGAAAAACATCAATTGGACGAGAAAAGAGTATTTCTATTAAAAAATGATCAACAGAAGTGTATGAGTGACAAACTTATGTGTCAGCATGTCTCGGAATTGAGAAACTAATCCCCTTCCAGCTGGGCCTCCACCACTTCAATCCTCCACCAAAAGAAAGCGCATATAAGAGAGACAATGAGGTTCTCCATCAAATAGGGAAGAGTTTGGGGGTTGAACAATGTGTTCAAACTTTAAAGGACAAAGGGATGTAAACTCAATGTGAAATGAAAATTTATCCAGAGTATCTTTGGTCTCAAAAGTTGAATTCTCTCCACTTCCACGGTTTGGATATGGCCCATTTTATAGCCTTCAAATGGAACTGAAGGGTCGATTCGAAACGTTTTCAGTATATGGAAGGTCAAGGATCATGGATCTCGTGACGTGACATGGAAACCCAACACAATTTTAATTTTGAGCACCAAACACGATGTAATCTGGTTGTAGTGGTGCAACCTGTGTATAAGCATGTTGTCTAACTTGTAGGGTGTGTGTATGTGGAAAAATATGATTTTTGTCTCTAGGAAGTGCAAAAGGGGACTTCAAGTCTGCATAGGGAAATGGAAAATGCCTTATGAGCAAGTTGCATGGGGTGAGGCAAATCTTTCTATAACATAAAAATACTCTAATTTGTTGCAGACACAGTTTGAAAAGTGGCTTAAGTCACTCAAAAAATTAATCTAGCAATTAGATAATATCATACTTGTTGAAGGATTCATTTTCATGGTGAATTGTTATATTTCTGAGTACATTGTTTGTTGTTGCAATATACTAATTGTTGTTATACAACTAGTTTATTGTTGTAATTTACAACATCCATAACATTTATTGATTGTCTAGTATCTACTAGGTCATCATAGCACTTCATATCTTGGTAATTGTATATTGTATGTTGCAAATTGTTTATTGTCTCGTACAGGTATAACAATTGCCTTTTTACCTCTCATCTCCTCTCCTAGACCTAACTAACAGGTGACCACAATAGGGGGTTCTAGGTTTGGCTAATCTTGCTACTTGATCCCTTGAGGTCACAAGAGAAGCCTCCCTTGTTGTGGACTTCTCTCCATCACTAAAACAAGGGAAGTATGTACTTAGGTGACAGTGGTAGATTGTTCCATAGTTACACAAGATTGGCATCTTGTGGAGGGATTTGCACAACTAAAAATCATGTGATAACACCTTCAACTTGGGAGAATCCTTTGGAAACTAATCAAGCCTTGTGTCTTTCAACACTTCCATCTGGTGTATACTTAACTATGTACACCCATTTACATCTAACAAGTTTTCTTCATTTCGAAAGAGGTACAAGATCCCAAGTATCGTTCGTCATTAAAGGGAAATACTCTTCATTCATTGTTGTATCCCAATTTGGATGACCTGAAGCTTATGCAAATGTCTCTGGATCAAGGGTCTCTTAAACTTGAACCTAAAAAAGAAGAGGCTCGTTGGAATTGTGATTGTGTCTGACATTGATCTGAAGGATCACCCACAGATCACCAGTTGCTTCTCATGTTGACCGGACCCATCTAGAAAGTGATGGTGCTAGTGCATATTCATGTTCAATGAAATCATCTAGAGGAAGGTGAGCAGACGAAGGTGGATTTTCATCCTTGCTATCATCTAAAGAAGAAGAAACCATAATAGGAACAAAATATAGCACAAACATCGAAGATGAATTGCAGGCCGAAGAAGGCACAAATGTTGAATTAAGCTCACAGGCCAAGAGATTTTCATCAAATTTAGCATCTCTTCTAATAATAATTTCATTAGAATGGGGTTGAAAAAATATGTAACCTTTAACATCTTCAAAATAACCAAAAAAAAATACACTTCTCACTTTTAGGTCGTAAAGATTTTATTTTCTCATCAGGAATGTGAGCCCATCCTGCACTAACAAATACACAAAAGTGGCTTACATCTGGCTTAATTTGATTCCATGCATCTTCCAGTGTTATATTTTTAAGAGCCTTTGTGAGAATGTGATTTACTATGTAATTTTCACAATTGATGGATTTCGCCCAATAATGGAGACGTAATCCCTTAGATTGGATCATACAATTAACCATTTCTTTCAATGTGTGATTTTTTCGCTCAACAACATCATTTTGTTGTGTTGTATATGGAACAATATGTTGCATCTGAATGCCTTGTGTAGTGCAGTGACTTGTAAATTTATGATTCACATATCTGTCTCCATTATATGTTCTTAACCTTTGAAGTTGATGTCCAGATTGTTTTTCTACAAGGACCTTATAGGCCAAAAACTTGTCAAAATTTTCACCCTTAAGTTTTAAGAAGTAAACTCAAGTATGTCTAGAGAAATCATTAATGAAAGTTAAAAAATACTTGCACTCAAAGAAAAAATGAGAAGAAAGCAGACCACACAAGTCACTGTGAACAAGCTGCAAAGGGGTCGAAGTCTGTCAAGAACCACGTTTGTCAAAACTATCCCAATGAAGTTTGCAGAGAACACAACCAACACAAACACCATCTATGCAAGAAATAAGAGTAAGATCAATCACCATGTGTTGATTACATAGTTATTGCAATGAGCGATAGTTTAGATGACCAAACCACTCATGGCAAAGTTTATTCAAGTCATAGCTATGAGAAACAAAAACTAATGGAAAAGATGATGGCTCAAAATTGCCAAACTTGTACAACTTGGTAATATCATCAACAATTTCAGTGGCGATGACATGTTTGGGATATTTTACATCATTGATTACAACTTGGTGAGGTGAAAAGTCTACGGTTTTACCTTCACCTGAATAAGCGATCTGATGCACTGATAGAAGGTTGCAGGAAAGACTTGAAACACATAATACATCATTGAAATGACCATTATCTACCTGAACGGTTCCATACCCTACAACACTAAGAGATCTATCATCACCAACAAACACTTTCTTGGTGTTACATTCATTAAGAGAATAAAAGATGTATTTATCCTTATATGTATGATAAGATGCTCCATAATCAATAAGCCACTCATTAGAAGAAATAGAAGTTACATTGAAGGAGAATTCAGAAGCAGAAAGTGCATGTCCATGAAAGGAAAAAAAGAAGAATTAATATTGAAGTTATGCCTCCTCATCATTGCTTCTAAGGATTCCATCTTTTAAAAACATTAAGACTCCACATGACCATCTTTCCCACAAAAGTTGCAATATTTGTCAGTGTTCTTACTTTTGAATTTTGCTCATTTGTCACCATTGTGGAGAGGGTTTGGGACCCTTGTTTTGTTTATTGTTATGGTGAGAATGTTGTTTCTTGGGATTCTTGGATTTGTTTTCTACTGGGCCACTAAGATTTTGTTGGATGTACCTACAATGCTGATCAATCCAAGTTGCACAAGCTTATCTTCCTCTCGAATCAGAGCATCACAAAAAGACTCAAGAGTGGGATTTTTATAAGCACTCCCTAGAGCTTATTTGGTGGCATAAAATGTGGATACAAAAACAAAGTATGCACTATCAAGCTTGGAAAGAATAACATATGTGCATCGATCTTCTTTCAGATATAGTTTGCAGTCTATACATAAAAATTTAATTGTTTTGAACTTAGATAAATAATATTCAATACATGGAAAATCATTTGGACTTAAAGTCATTAACTGATTTTCTAATTGGTGGGATCGAATAATATTGTGTTTACCAAACACAATTTCAATCTCAATCTCGGTTGCATCAAGAGCATCAATTCCTTGAAGGTGAAACCTTTAATCATGAGAGATGAACATTCCAATTAGTCCATGTGTTTTGTCACTCTTATTAGCCTATTTGACTTTATTTTCATCGTTCTTGGATTCTAATTTTTTTTCCCAATCTAATCCAGTACAATCATTTACTTCTTAATACATCTTCCATATGGGATTTTCATGAAAAGTAGTGGGTACTAGGAAGCAAAAGATCATTGGGAGATGTCATATTAAAATATGCAAAATTTATATTAAAAAAAAAAAAGATGCAACTCATGGTTTGGATAGAAAGATCTTGAAAAAATAGGTTGTTTCAAAAAAAAAGACACTGAAAGAGAACTTCGGATGTGAAAGTTTTGTATTTTTTTTAAAAAGACAAAAATGATAACCAAAGAGTCACATGGTGATGTTTTAATCCAGATTATTTTGAGAACGACATGAAGACAAAAATATAATTGATATGTAACAAGGAAATACACAGAGATAATGTGGAGAACACAGAAATATAGTGAAACCCAACTTCTATTAATGAACAAGAAAAAGAAAAACATTGTAGAACAAAAACTGGCAGAATGGGGTAGCTTATCTTTGAAAAGAAATAGATGTTGGCTATGCTTCATTCGCAACAAGATTTACATCACACTCCATTGCATGCTTAAAGGGCCTCCTTCACCTCAATTATATATGAGAAAATGAGAGGAGAACAATTTTCATGATGCATGTGGGATAAATTGGAATAATTTTATAAAATTGCATAGGCATGTAAAACACTAGGACTTCACAGGTGGTCACCCATCTCAATACTACTCTAGTCTGAGCACGCTTAACTACAAATTTCTAATGGGATCCGGTGCATTAACGTTATGTTGTAGGCATGTACATAAGACCACTAGAAAATCATTATATGATGTCTGTAATTAACAAATGAGGACGACATTACATTCCATTCCCCATCAAAATGGTGAATATCATGGTTTATCAAAACCACAAGCTCAAAATGAGGATTCAATAGAAAAGGTGGATGGCCACCAAGATCCATCGGGATCATTCCTCCCCTCTTAGGAAGAATTGGTCCCCATTGCATCAAATTCTCATGGGGATGACTTTTGTTAAATTTGAAGCTTGGTGTGTTTCTTTCCTTGATGAAGAAGCTATCATGCTTAGCTTATTGAAGGTTGTCATGAACCTGTTGCTGGAGGGGTTGGATATGTTCAACCAATCTAGTTGCATGATCTACCTGAACGTGGGAGGACTCTGTCAGTGAAGATGCAACATGAAGAGTATGAAGGGTTATGTTATAACATTGCCTGATTGGGCAGTGTGGAGATACCCCCATAGGTGTATCAAGAACATCTCGGTACTCTTCTACAATCTTGTCGATCTGCTTCTGCTGAATAGAAAGGTCTTGGGCTGAGGTTGTAGTGGTTGCAGTGTCATTTTTTTCACCTTCTGATCGGATTGTGAAGAGGCTAAACTTTGCATTATGAGAGATTACATTGTGGCATTGTTTTGGTGGGAAAATAGTCGGAACTACCTCTGGTATCTTGTATAGCTGACCCCCTAGAGTAACAATGACGCTACGGGGTTGAGACTCATAAATAGTATGACACCTCCACATATAAAGTTGGCCTAATAGAGCATCATAGACTTCCAGCGGGGCAACATCACACAATACATCATCCTTGAAGGGCTTGATGTCGTAGGACAGGCGACATTGTTGGCTGACACGAAGATCTTGTTCGTGGCGAAGCCACCCAATATTGTATGGATGCAGGTGTAGTGTTGTTGGAAAATTCAACTGCTTGACAACCTCTGTTGAGATGATGTTCTTTGGGCTTATGCTATCAACAATAAAATGTAGTGGGGTCCCCTTCACCCACATTTTTGAATGGAAAAGGCGCTTCCCCTCCTCAAAATCCTCTTTTAGTTGGATTGTTGCAATTGTGATAATAGCAATGGGTTCTACGTCAACGATCTGTCTCCTTTTATTATTTTTCGTATCAGGGTCCAAGTCAAGGTTTGACTCTTTGTCTTTGAACTTGGCCACCAATCACTGTATTGAGCGACATTCATCAGTGTTGTGCCAAGGGTTGTTGTGGAACTCACACCACTTCCCGTTGTCTTTCTTAGACTTCTCGTTACCCTTCTTTGCCTTCATCTGGGACTGGCTATCATGAGGTTGGCCTTCCTTGCTCTGTCCATGCTTCTCCCACTTACTCTATTGCTTGAATTTCTACTCAATTTTGACTGCATATCGATAAGCAACTCCTAGTGAGGAAATGTCCAAGAAATCCATCTTTGTTTGGATGTACCTGTGTAGACCATTGTGGTACTTCAAAAATAGGTGTTGCTTGGAGTCTTTGATACCCAACTTTGAGCGCAAAGTTATGAAAGATGTTGGTGTACTCTGGCACCATCTGGTCTCTTTTCTGACGCAGAGTTATCCATCTCATGTATTGGTCATCATAGTTTATGGCAGGGTAGAACTCCTCCTTTAGGGCATATACAAAGGCTACCCAAGTGGGTTCTCTCCCAAATAGTGTAGATTCATCTGCAGTGTACCTCTCATAGTAACCTTCCCACCAAGCTCTGACATGGGGAAGGGATTTAAGGAGCACGAACGTGATCTTTTCAATGTCAGAAAAAATTTGGACAGATTAATAACCTTCTAGCAGATTCAACCATTTTTATAGAGCATTTGCATCTATTTGGCCTTCAAATAAGGGGATATCAAAATTGACTTGTACCTTGAAGGGCGTTGCACTTGCGAAATGGTTGCTTGTTGAATATGCCTCGGTTGTCGCCATCAGTAGTCTTCAAAGGATTTGGGCAAATTTTTCCATCATCTCGTTCCTTTATCACATGAGGGCTTCCTCGAGCAACGTCTTGAAAGGATCTCATGCTCTGTCATCTCTCTTTTCTTCCACCATGGGAGGTCGCTTTGGCTAGCGAGAGTGGTTTTCCTCAAGCAAAATTATCTCGAGACCCAAATCTCTATACACTGACCTCGTCAAGGACCTGCTTTGAGAAATGACAAGGAGCACACTACTCTGATACCACTGCTTTGGATTATTTTGAGAACGACATGAAGACAAAAATATAACTGATATATAACAAGGAAGTACACAGAGATAATGTGGAGAACATAGAAATATAGTGAAATCCAACTTCTATTAATGAACAAGAGAGAGAAAAACAATGTAGAACAAAAACTAGCAGAATGGGGTAGCTTATATCTTAAAAGAAAGAGATGTTGACTACGCTTCAGTCGCAACGAGCTTTACATCACACTCCATTGCATGCTTAAATGGCCTCCTTCACCTCAATTATATATGAGAGAGTGAGAGAAGAACAATTATCATGATGCATCTGGGATAAATTGGAATAAGTTTATAAAATGTCATAGGCATGTAAAACACTAGGACTTCTCAGGTGGTCACCCATCCTAGTACTACTCTAGCCTAAGCGCGCTTAACTGCAGATTTCTAATGGGATCCAATGCATTAACGCTATGTTGTAGGCATGTACATAAGACCACTAGGGAATCATTACATGATGTCTATAATTAACAAATGAAGATGACATTACATTACATTCCCCATCAAAATGGGGAATATCATGGTTTATCAAAACCAGTCTCAAAATGGTGATTCGGTGGAAAAGGTGGATGGCCACCGAGATCCATCTGGATCATGTTCCTTCTTATCTAACTTGTCTATAAGCTCATTTTTAAATAAGTCACTGATGAACTGACCCACTTTTATAGAATAAGCGAAAATCATTTTTACAATGAAGTTACTTTATAAATGAAAGTTGCATGCAAAACAAATAACTTAAAATAAAATATTAAAGTTATTTGATATTGATTCAATTTTATAATTAAGTGAAATGCATTTTACAATGAACGCATGAACTTTTCAAAAAAAAATAACAAAAAAGAAACTTGAACTCAAGACATCTTAAGAAGTAAAGTAACTTTCAATCAGTGCAAAACACATTATAATCTTAAGAAAGATGATTGGAGGTGTTGTTGTGGAAGACAGTCTTGAAGTGTGTGCTCAATAAAAACTTATTTTCATGCATTCACACAAAAAAAAAATCTCAAGGGTTGGATCTCGGTTAGTTTACTCGAAAAATGCAAACTTTTCATCTATTTTTAATTCACTGAGATCACACAGAACACACAGTGAAGAGAAAATGCATACAATAAATGTTTTTCTGCTATGTTTCTGATTTGTTGAGATCTCACAGAACAAAAAGAATAGGCAAATCGAAAAGAGTGGCAAACTGAAAATAAATAAATAAATTGAATAAAACTGAAATATTATCTCTATAAAAATTTAAAATAGCGTATTCAAGCTTTATACGTCTGGATCTGATTGAAATGGTCGTCTCTTGGGAAAACATAAACATTTTTTAGTGGAAAGAAAGGCATTTATAATTGAAACAAGCACTCTGGACGTAATGGAATAGTCCTCTCAGCCCAGGATTGTACGGAAATGGAAGAAACCAAAGATGCGGCAACACAGCTTCACAATATCGATCTACAACGAGACCGGGTCTTCAAATGCACGCTAATACCATGTTTGAAAACACATGTATTCCAATAGAGGTCGAACACCTTCAGTAACCACTCGCACAACCAGATCAAAGATCAACACTGATGTTTTTATGTGGTAAAACCCATGTGGGGAATCATCCATCACCAGAGCGCAAAGCAAAGAGCATACGCAAATCGAAAAGAGTAGCAAACCGGAAATAAAAAAAGAAAATCAAATAGAAACTGAAATATTATCTCTATAAAAATTTAAAATGGCGTATTCAAGCTTTATACCTCTGGATCTGACTGAAATGGTCGTATCTTAGGCAAACATAAAGATTTTTGAGTGAAAAGAAAGACATTTCTAACTAAAACAAGCACTATGGACGCAATGGAACAATCCTCTCGGCCTAGAAATGTACGGAAATGGAAGAAACCAAAGATGCGGCAACACGGCTTCACGATCTCGATCTACAACAAGAGCGGGTCCTCAAATGCGCGTTAATACCATGTTCGACAACACATGTATTCCAACAAAGGACGAACACCTTCAGTAACCACTCACACAACCAAATCAAAGATCAATACATTGATGTTTTTATGTGGTAAAACCCCTATGGAGTATCATTCACGACTAGAGCGTAGGGCAAAGAGAATACGCAAATCGAAAAGAGTAGCAAACCGAAAATAGAAAAATAAAATTGAATAAAACCAAAATATTATCTCTATAAAAATCTAAAATGGCGTATTCAAGGTTTATACATCTGGATCTAACTGAAATGGTCATATCTTGGGCAAACAGAAATATTTTCGAGTGAAAAGAAAAGCGTTTCTAACTTAAACAAGCACTCTAAACGCAATGGAACAGTCCTCTCAGCCCAGAATGTATGAAAATGGAAGAAACCAAAGATGCGGCAACACGGCTTCACGATCTCGATCTACAACAAGAGCGGGTCTTCAAATGCGCGTTAATACCATGTTTGACAACACATGTATTCCAACAGAGGACGAACACCTTCAGTAACCACTCACACAACCATATCAAAGATCAATACATTGATGTTTTTACGTGGTAAAACCCCTGTGGAGTATCATCCACGACCAGAGCGCAGGGAAAAGAGCATACGCAAATCGAAAAGAGTAGAAAACCAAAAATAGAAAAAGAAAATTGAATAAAACCAAAATATTATCTCTATAAAAATCTAAAATGTCGTATTCAAGGTTTATACATTTGGATCTGACTGAAATGGTCATATCTTGGGCAAACAGAAATATTTTCGAGTGAAAAGAAAAGCATTTCTAACTTAAACAAACACTCTGAACACAATGGAACAGTCCTCTCAGCCCAAAAATGTACAGAAATGGAAGAAACCAAATATTCGGCAACACGGCTTCACGATCTCGATCTACAACTGGAGCAGATCTTCAAATGCACGTTAATATCATGTTCAACAACACATGTATTCCAACAGAGGACGAACACCTTCAGTAAACACTCACACAACCAGATCAAAGATCAACACGCTGATGTTTTTACGTAGTAAAACCCCTATAGGGAATCATCCACAACCCCAACCAATGTGGCCACTTGGAGCAATTTATTAATACAAAAGAAAATATGTTACAAAAATTTTATCACAATCAATCATCGGCAAATAACCCTCCATGCTCTTTAAATAGAGATCATAGACCAATTGGGTGTTAAGCCACCAATCAATGTAGTCATTAAGATCAAGGAGAATATGAGTCGTCGTATCACTCTATGTCAGAAATATATCGTGATCATAATATCACCTAACTATTAATGCATACTAAAGAAACACACTTTTACCTAATTACACATTAGACCAAATTGATCTTAACTAACTCCTAAGTGTCTAAATATCCTAACATCTTTGTGGTTCATCTTTTGAAGCATGTGATGCATTTATATTAAGATTCAATGTTCGATTACAAATTACATTGTTTGTCTTATAACCATTCGTCATGTGCGTATTTACATAACCAATCTAAGGATCAATACTAGGGTATTACATACCAAGCTCTAAGACAATTTTATCTTATCTATCAACATAATTTTGAAAATAAAGTAAATAAAAATTGATTGTATTACTCCCAGATTCAAAACTATATTAATATAAGACATATACTTGACAATGTCCTCAATAATACAAGCATCAAATATCAAAAGGTTTCACAAGCCTCCAAGTTTGCTTAAAGAAAAATAACAACCCCTAAAGAGAACAAATGACCCTTGAAGTGACTTTTTTTCCAAAAATCTCATCAAACACAGATTGTGAGAACAAAATATACAATGATTAGGACCATAGCCAAAGAGTTCAAAAGTCTGAATTTATTGTAGAAAAGCTAAAGCGTGAGAGAGAGAGCATAGGCTGGAAAGGCCTAACCTCTAATGCAACTTTTCATCATAAAAATCAAACAAGAGACGTTTGCAAGGAGGCGGGATCCATAATACCCTACAAAGAAACTTTGGACTAGTCATTTGGATTTGATGTTCTACTCTTTGAAGAAAATTCTCCTAACCCAGTAGTTATTTTCACTTGAATATGTA
>JZKD02S1387525.1:0-11362 GCA_000966675.3 Picea glauca
AGGGATAGATTATGAAGACACTTTTGCTCATGTAGCAAAAATGAATACTATTAGATTAATGATTGCATTGGCTACCAAGAACAATTGGCAGTTGCATCAGTTAGATGTCAAGTCAACATTTTTGAATGGAGAATTAAAAGAATAGGTTTACCTTGTTCAACTAGAGGGGTTTGTAAAGAAAGGAAAAGAACATCTTGTATGCAAGTTGAAGAAAGATTTATATGGACTTAAACATGCACCTAGGTCTTGGTATGAGAAAATTGATACATTTTTCTTTCAACAAGGCTTTATAAAAAGTAAAAGTGATCCAAACCTGTATATCAAGAAAGATAGAAATGGTCAAATTGCTTTGATTTCTCTATATGTGGATGATCTTATCATAACAGAAAGTGCTACTGGGATGATTGAAGAGATCAAAATAAAGTTGTCACAACAATTTGAAATGAAGGATCTTGGACATTTACATTACTTTTTAGGTCTTGAGGTATGGAGAGAAAATGGTAAGACCTTAATCACACAAAGCAAATATACAAAGGGGGTACTCAGGAGGTTTAATATGAACACATGTAAGCCAATCTCTACTCCATTAGAACAAAATGTTAAGCTCAGTAATAATGATGACTCAAAAGAAGTGGATGGTACTTTGTATCGACAATTGGTGGGAAGTCTAAATTATCTCACCACAACTAGGACATATATTTCATATTCAGTTAGCATTCTTAGCCAATTTATGGCTAAGCCCCATGAGAATCATTGGAAAGCTGCAAAGAGAGTCCTTGAATATTTGAAAGGGACTATTGATTTTGGTATTGAGTATACTAATGATTTTGATGTTGAGTTGACAGGTTTATCAGATTCTGATTGGGCAGGAGATCTAGATGATAGGAAGTCTACTACAGGATATGCATTCAATATTGGATCAATGATCATGTCTTGGAGCAGTAAGAAACAACCAACTATTTCTTTGTCATCCACTGAAGCTGAGTACAAAGAATTATGCACTGCCACCTGTGAAGAAATTTGGCTAAGGAGGATACTTGAAGATGTTGGAGAAAAACAAAAAGTACCAACAATCATCCAATGTGACAACCAAAGTTCCATAAAACTAGAAAACAACCCAGTGTATCATGCTAGGTCAAAGCGTATTGAGACACACTATCATTTTGTAAGAGAAAAAATATAGTCAAATGAAATTGATGTATTGTAATGCAACACAAATGATAATGCTGCAGATATATTTACAAAGCCTCTTGGGAAGGCTAAGTTTGTAATATGTAGAGATAAGATAGGTGTTGTAAAGGTTGTTTAATTAAGGGGAAGTGTTAGAAATTAATTAAACAACCAGTCTAGTAGTTGACAGAGATAAGCCTGCAATAAATGCACCGACTTCACCAACTTCGGTAAACTCTTGAAAGAACCATAAACATCTAGAAGAAGAAATTCCAACCATTGATCTTGAAACTAATCAATGATGGAGCTCATCCCACCACTGTATAAATACTCATGCCTCTAATGCAATAGACAAGTTGTTTTGTATGTTCTTTGTGTCTCTTTGTGACTGTGTTCTCTTATTCAATTGCCCCTGGGTTCAAATCTGTCTTGCAAGAACATAGGGGCGGACCGCATCTAGAAGAATTAATTGTTTATAGAAGATTGGGAGAATAAATAGAAGAAGGAAATTGTATTTTAATGGCGAAGACGACATTAATGGATTACACTTCTCCATGAGTAGAAGTGGTTCTGCCTCTCGTGTTTTCTATAAGAATACGTCGGTTCGCTAGAAATTTGGAGACTTCTCCATGAGTAGAAGTGGCTCTGCCTCCCGTGTTTTTAGTAAGAAGACGTCGGTTCGCTAGAAATTTGGAGACAATTGTAGAGGAAACCGTGACCACCAATTCTCCAGGAAATAGATATGGAACTCAATCTGAACTTGATGGCACCATCTGAGTCTGATGAAGACTCAAGGCTCTCTTTCCATGGCTGCCATAGAAGCTAGTACCGGCACTGAGCGAGGTGATGGTAAGGCGGTGATGGTCACAGGCACAGGCAAGGTCACAGAAATCAGTTGTCTTGCATGAAGAATTATAGCAATAGGTTGTAACACATGGTGAAGCTCAAGATCACACCTGGTGAATATTTCAACACCTGTGAAGCCACCCACCTGAGATGTACCTAAATCTAAGAATTATCTATGCATGGAAAACATTAACATTTTATGTTATGGAAATAATGCTAACTTGAAAGTTAGCATTACTTCATCTTTAATTTGAGTTCCTAAGTTTACATTCAAACTACTTAAATAATCTGGAATTTTATCCGATGTCAAATTGAAAACATAAGATGTCATTGAAAACTTATAGTAAAATATGAAATACAATTCTACAAATTTATGAATTAGCAAAAAGTTTAGGTTAAATGCATTGGTTTTAGTGCCTTATTACTATAAGTCCCTAGACTAATAACATATATAACGGAAGAAACATCATCCATCATGGATTTAAATAGATACGGGTTCACATCTATCAACTCCCAAATTCGATATTAATCTTAACTGAAAATAAATAATGAAGTTTGTTTTGTTTATAGTCAACACTTTATTCATAAATTAATACCAACATCATGACTGATAACCTTGGATATTCAAACCAATATTTGCTACAAAATAATCATGAGGCTTAAGGGCCAACACTCAAATTTCATACAAGTTTGAATTTTATTTGACTAGAGACAAAAATTAAAACAAATTCTGTCAACTCAAATAGCTCTAGTCGAAGGAACAAAACCACATGAACAAAAAATAAGGATGTGCCAACCCAATTGCATTCACTTCAATGCAGAAATAGGTTCAAGCTTGTTGGCTTTGAAGACATGGGTTTGAAATGGTTAACATAAAATGGGTCTGACCCATTTTTTTCTTTTTTAAATTTACACACTGACTAAATTTGCATCCAAGTTCGACATGTAATTCAAATAATGTTAAAACATGTAGTAACACATATTAAACATGGTATGTTCAACCGAAGTTCAAAATCATCAAACCAAAACTTATACCATGGAAACAAGACTGATTAGAACAACAATTCAACTAGAAAATATTCCATGCATTTCAAATTAATGGATATGGCTTCATCCTTGTAAGTTCTAACACATAAATGGGCTTGACCCATTTACATATTAAAAATGTTGACTAAAATATAGCCAAGCTCAATAAAAGAAAAATMAACATTTTCCCATAATATGGTTTATTGAACTCATATTCAAAAAMTCATGTTATTTATTCATTAGGATGTAATGGGTTCTTTTAATTCATTCCAAAAATCACCACAAAATTCATTAGGATGTAATGGGTTCTTTTAATTCATTCCAAAAATCACCACAAAACTTATCATGCTTTGAAAATATTAAAGTTTCGAACATTTCTCTTCTTGCATGCGAACTAGAAGCAAACCAAAAACATTTTTCTACTTTTAAAAAATTTCTCAATTAGTCATAACAAATGGAAAGTGAAATTATGAACACATATATATAGAGCTTCAATGAATTCTCAACAAACAACCATATTCTCCTTTATTTCTTCAAGAAGTGATAGAGTAGGGAAAGAAAATATTTTTATGCACACAATATGCTACGAGAGCCAAAACTTAATTTGTATAAGAAAAAATGTTTTGTAAGATATGTAGGATAGGATGTGATCTGATACCTTGGAAAAATGATCTTTTAATATCAGTTTTGAAGGTTAATAGTGGTTACAACAACCACCAAAAGTGAGAGTTTCTCAACAACTAGAGCTCGAGCTCTCTCAACAACCCAAAACAAAAAAATTAAACCTTAAAAACCCTCAATATAGAAAGGTGATGGATGTGAGATAATGGAGTAAATTCCCATGTCTCATTGTATTCAATGCATGACCAACAAAGATGCACTACATCTATTATTCATGATTCAATGAAAATCGAATAACATAACCACATACAATTTATATATGCCACATCAACCAAGTGTGGATTGGAAACAATGCCAAGTGAGCACCAACCCACAAACCATAACAACTTTTCAATCACGGAGATCACCCCTTGTCACATCACACAAATAATAAAATAATTACCCATATGAAAGATATAACAATAATTTATAACATCAACCAAATTCCATGCACCACATGGAATAACTCATATGTTGCACTAATGACATATCTATGTGCTACCCTTTTCAAACAAATTCAAAACTTTTGAAACTTAAGTCATGCACCATGAATATACCATATAAATAAAATAAGCTACAAAATTTATACCTTGTGACCATATATATCAAACTCAATTTGATTCTTTTTTCCAACATAATCTTTATTTCTTCATAGAACCCAAACATTTTGACATAATAAATTACAACTTTGATAGCAAGGTGACTTATATATGCATGAAAAAACCATATAATATGTATGCAATATACAAATAATTTTTGTTATAACAAGTTTTATGCAAGTTTTATGTTTTATTTGCACGAGTATAAGTTATTTTAACCCTTTTGTATGCACAACCATGTATAGTATATATCCCATAGTTTCTTTTGATACACTCCATGTCATCCAAGTGAAAATAAGAAGCAACTATCACTGCACTAAACTAAAATGTATCATCATGCCAAGACTCATCATGGTTTTGGAACCTTTATCATCACACTTATGAAGTAGATATGTATATATACCGACATAAATGATTTAAAATTAATATCCTTTAGTTTTCTTAAAAGTGATCCAACCTACTAATTATATATCATAGTACAAATAAATATCCATTGCAATTTTTTGTAGGATCTTATATCAGGTGATGAGATTTCGAGTGAACAAAACACACCTTTATCCACCATAAAGTTGGAGAGAAGATAACTAGGTCATGTATTTGACCAAAAAATAAACATTAGTAGTAACAACAACAACAAAAATATATAATTTAAAGGACAAAATCTAACTAAAAGACACAAACCTTCACCTTTGTTACATGTCAATGCATATAAGTATACCATCACAAGGCTAATTGTAATTCAAAATATCAATAATTAAATCATAATATAGTGATTCCCTTATATGGATTTATCATTATTGTCCTATTTATTTTGTAAATTAAAAGTATGAACCATATTGCTTCATTACATTGGTATTAGAGCCTAAGCTGTGCCAAATTTGTTGGGTCAGTCTCACCAAATCTTCGGTCAAATTTTGCTTCCTTTGGAAACAAAATTGTTGTCCTTGGGCCACACTCAATTTATTAGAGTTTCTTTGATTCCAATCTTTGACCACACATTTTATCCATCCAAAGTTAAAGAGAATATAATTAGTTCAGGTATTGTATCACAAACTAGCCTTTGACCATTTAAATTTCAGAAATTTTTGTTGAAAAAATATTATTTTACTGCAATTACATATTTCGTTATTGAATTTCTAGATGCTTTGGAAGTAAACTTCTATCTTGAGATGCACAATAAAGTTCATCAATTCAAACAACTATTGGGGATCACTACAATATAATTATTTATCAATCTATACATAAAGTCACATACAAAACTTGCAATAGGGCACATAAATAATCTTGCTCAAGAGAAATCATAATCACAATCTCACGTTGCGGGAAACCACATTTTTATCATATATGTAAGAGAAATGATTGTTCATCTAGCAACTATAAAGCAATTACAAGCCACCATTTGGAGTTTCCATAGAAAATAACCTACATGTGTGATATCAGTCGATAAATAAATTGTTGGCATACTTGTCCATCACGAAATCACCTTAAGTCTATAATGGGGAGCCCAATAACTACCATAATATCAACACATCCATCCATGGTTAAATCATCATAATCATAGAATGTTAAAAGATCATCACTCTAATATTTTGAAGATAAATCCAATGCGACAATTGCAATACAAAAATAATTTTGGAAGTAATGTAATGATCATATGGTATAAGATAAGGGATAAAGTGAAATACACATATCCCAAGATGAAGGGAGATATAAATCATATTATTATCAATGGGAAGGGAGATATAAATCATATTATTATCAATGGGAGATATGAAATTCAAGAGAAGTTAAATAAATAAAGTGAAATATAGAACAAAAACATATATGTAAGGATACCTTTACTCCAACTAAAAATGATCAATAATTTAAACCATGGAAAACAAATATGAATACTTCCAACATGAACTAGAAAATTATCAGGAGTGTCATGACACCGCATGATACCTAATCCGATCTTGTGATCGTTCACCTCTTAAGGGAATGTGGCACCACAACAGTTCTTACTTGGTTGCTTTTCAAACCAAGAATACTTTTTCCAAACTACGCCTCTTCACCTGGAGCATACCCATACTCTATTATAGGCTATCGATGAGTCACACTCCTACTCTAGTGTAACTCTTGCTTACTTAGAAATTTGTTAACACAATTTAACACTTAATATTATTTAAGAATGCATCTTGCATGAACATGAGAATCCAAGAGAGCAACTACAGAACAAAATGAAGACACAAATTTTTCCTAACAAGAGAGAAATTACGGGTGACACAAATTGTTCCTAACAAGAGAGAAATTGCGGGTGACACAAATGGTTCATAACACTCGGATAAGTCTTTGTTATTATGAAACAATTACAACATGAGAACTACCAGATCTATTTACAACATCGTAGAGTCAAAAGACTTGCCTCACCTCACCAAGACACTCAAGAACATATTCATACTACCAATACTTTTCGTCGTAATCATCTCCACAACTTCCGACAGTGCACCTTAGATGTTCCTATTACAAAAAAAATTTCCTCACCCCATGCAACTTGCTTGGATGGCCTTTCCATTTCCCTATGCAAACTTGAAGTTCCATTTTGTACCTTACAAAGCTAAAAAGACATATGTTTCCACCTATATGCACCTTATCAGTTAGACAACAAATATTTACACAAGTTGCTCCACTACAACCCACGTACATTGGGTTTGGTGCTCAAAATTAAAAATTATGTCGAGTTTCCATGCCATGTCATAGGATCCATGATCCTTGACCTTCCATATAATTGAAACGCTATGAATCATCCCTTGAGTTTCATTTGAAGGATATAAATTGAGCCATATCCAAGCCTTGGGAGAGAGAATTCATCTTTGAGAGAAAAGACACTTTGGAGAAATTTCAATTCATATTGAGTCTGCATCCCTTTATCCTTGAAAGTCTGAACTCATTGTTCATCCCACAAGCTCTTCCTTATTTGTGATGGAGAACCTCATTGTATACTTTATATGAGCTTGCCTTTAGTGGATTATTGAAGTGGTGGAGGCCCAACTATATGGACTTANATTCATTAGGATGTAATGGGTTCTTTTAATTCATTCCAAAAATCACCACAAAACTTATCATGCTTTGAAAATATTAAAGTTTCGAACATTTCTCTTCTTGCATGCGAACTAGAAGCAAACCAAAAACATTTTTCTACTTTTAAAAAATTTCTCAATTAGTCATAACAAATGGAAAGTGAAATTATGAACACATATATATAGAGCTTCAATGAATTCTCAACAAACAACCATATTCTCCTTTATTTCTTCAAGAAGTGATAGAGTAGGGAAAGAAAATATTTTTATGCACACAATATGCTACGAGAGCCAAAACTTAATTTGTATAAGAAAAAATGTTTTGTAAGATATGTAGGATAGGATGTGATCTGATACCTTGGAAAAATGATCTTTTAATATCAGTTTTGAAGGTTAATAGTGGTTACAACAACCACCAAAAGTGAGAGTTTCTCAACAACTAGAGCTCGAGCTCTCTCAACAACCCAAAACAAAAAAATTAAACCTTAAAAACCCTCAATATAGAAAGGTGATGGATGTGAGATAATGGAGTAAATTCCCATGTCTCATTGTATTCAATGCATGACCAACAAAGATGCACTACATCTATTATTCATGATTCAATGAAAATCGAATAACATAACCACATACAATTTATATATGCCACATCAACCAAGTGTGGATTGGAAACAATGCCAAGTGAGCACCAACCCACAAACCATAACAACTTTTCAATCACGGAGATCACCCCTTGTCACATCACACAAATAATAAAATAATTACCCATATGAAAGATATAACAATAATTTATAACATCAACCAAATTCCATGCACCACATGGAATAACTCATATGTTGCACTAATGACATATCTATGTGCTACCCTTTTCAAACAAATTCAAAACTTTTGAAACTTAAGTCATGCACCATGAATATACCATATAAATAAAATAAGCTACAAAATTTATACCTTGTGACCATATATATCAAACTCAATTTGATTCTTTTTTCCAACATAATCTTTATTTCTTCATAGAACCCAAACATTTTGACATAATAAATTACAACTTTGATAGCAAGGTGACTTATATATGCATGAAAAAACCATATAATATGTATGCAATATACAAATAATTTTTGTTATAACAAGTTTTATGCAAGTTTTATGTTTTATTTGCACGAGTATAAGTTATTTTAACCCTTTTGTATGCACAACCATGTATAGTATATATCCCATAGTTTCTTTTGATACACTCCATGTCATCCAAGTGAAAATAAGAAGCAACTATCACTGCACTAAACTAAAATGTATCATCATGCCAAGACTCATCATGGTTTTGGAACCTTTATCATCACACTTATGAAGTAGATATGTATATATACCGACATAAATGATTTAAAATTAATATCCTTTAGTTTTCTTAAAAGTGATCCAACCTACTAATTATATATCATAGTACAAATAAATATCCATTGCAATTCTTTGTAGGATCTTATATCAGGTGATGAGATTTCGAGTGAACAAAACACACCTTTATCCACTATAAAGTTGGAGAGAAGATAACTAGGTCATGTATTTGACCAAAAAATAAACATTAGTAGTAACAACAACAACAAAAATATATAATCTAAAGGACAAAATCTAACTAAAAGACACAAACTTTCACCTTTGTTACATGTCAATGCATATAAGTATACCATCACAAGGCTAATTGTAATTCAAAATATCAATAATTAAATCATAATATAGTGATCCCCTTATATGGATTTATCATTATTGTCCTATTTATTTTGTAAATTAAAAGTATGAACCATATTGCTTCATTACATTGGTATTAGAGCCTAAGCCGGGCCAAATTTGTTGGGTCAGTCTCACCAAATCTTCGGTCAAATTTCGCTTCCCTTGGAAACAAAATTGTTGGCCTTGGGCCACACTCAATTTATTAGAGTTTCTTTGATTCCAATCTTTGACCACACATTTTATTCATCCAAAGTTAAAGAGAATATAATTAGTTCAGGTATTGTATCACAAACTAGCCTTTGACCATTTAAATTTCAGAAATTTTTGTTGAAAAAATATTATTTTACTGCAAATTACATATTTCGTTATTGAATTTCTAGATGCTTTGGAAGTAAACTTCTATCTTGAGATGCACAATAAATTTCATCAATTCAAACAACTATTGGGGATCACTACAATATAATTATTTATCAATCTATACATAAAGTCACATACAAAACTTGCAATAGGGCACATAAATAATCTTGCTCAAGAGAAATCATAATCACAATCTCACGTTGCGGGAAACCACATTTTTATCATATATGTAAGAGAAATGATTGTTCATCTAGCAACTATAAAGCAATTACAAGCCACCATTTGGAGTTTCCATAGAAAATAACCTACATGTGTGATATCAGTCGATAAATAAATTGTTGGCATACTTGTCCATCACGAAATCACCTTAAGTCTATAATGGGGAGCCCAATAACTACCATAATATCAACACATCCATCCATGGTTAAATCATCATAATCATAGAATGTTAAAAGATCATCACTCTAATATTTTGAAGATAAATCCAATGCGACAATTGCAATACAAAAATAATTTTGGAAGTAATGTAATGATCATATGGTATAAGATAAGGGATAAAGTGAAATACACATATCCCAAGATGAAGGGAGATATAAATCATATTATTATCAATGGGAAGGGAGATATAAATCATATTATTATCAATGGGAGATATGAAATTCAAGAGAAGTTAAATAAATAAAGTGAAATATAGAACAAAAACATATATGTAAGGATACCTTTACTCCAACTAAAAATGATCAATAATTTAAACCATGGAAAACAAATATGAATACTTCCAACATGAACTAGAAAATTATCAGGAGTGTCATGACACCGCATGATACCTAATCCGATCTTGTGATCGTTCACCTCTTAAGGGAATGTGGCACCACAACAGTTCTTACTTGGTTGCTTTTCAAACCAAGAATACTTTTTCCAAACTACGCCTCTTCACCTGGAGCATACCCATACTCTATTATAGGCTATCGATGAGTCACACTCCTACTCTAGTGTAACTCTTGCTTACTTAGAAATTTGTTAACACAATTTAACACTTAATATTATTTAAGAATGCATCTTGCATGAACATGAGAATCCAAGAGAGCAACTACAGAACAAAATGAAGACACAAATTTTTCCTAACAAGAGAGAAATTACGGGTGACACAAATTGTTCCTAACAAGAGAGAAATTGCGGGTGACACAAATGGTTCATAACACTCGGATAAGTCTTTGTTATTATGAAACAATTACAACATGAGAACTACCAGATCTATTTACAACATCGTAGAGTCAAAAGACTTGCCTCACCTCACCAAGACACTCAAGAACATATTCATACTACCAATACTTTTCGTCGTAATCATCTCCACAACTTCCGACAGTGCACCTTAGATGTTCCTATTACAAAAAAAATTTCCTCACCCCATGCAACTTGCTTGGATGGCCTTTCCATTTCCCTATGCAAACTTGAAGTTCCATTTTGTACCTTACAAAGCTAAAAAGACATATGTTTCCACCTATATGCACCTTATCAGTTAGACAACAAATATTTACACAAGTTGCTCCACTACAACCCACGTACATTGGGTTTGGTGCTCAAAATTAAAAATTATGTCGAGTTTCCATGCCATGTCATAGGATCCATGATCCTTGACCTTCCATATAATTGAAACGCTATGAATCATCCCTTGAGTTTCATTTGAAGGATATAAATTGAGCCATATCCAAGCCTTGGGAGAGAGAATTCATCTTTGAGAGAAAAGACACTTTGGAGAAATTTCAATTCATATTGAGTCTGCATCCCTTTATCCTTGAAAGTCTGAACTCATTGTTCATCCCACAAGCTCTTCCTTATTTGTGATGGAGAACCTCATTGTATACTTTATATGAGCTTGCCTTTAGTGGATTATTGAAGTGGTGGAGGCCCAACTATATGGACTTA
>JZKD02S1387536.1:0-11362 GCA_000966675.3 Picea glauca
AGATGGTGGGAGCGGACGATGGCTCTACAAACCCCCCTTGGTGGCTAACCAAAACCCATGAATACCGGCTTGCTAAGTTGCCCCATCAATCACCCCAACAATGGTCAAGAGGATTGGTGTAAGATCCAAGCAATCATTCGAAATGAAAGGAACCAAATGCATACATAAGAAGGTTATAACGATCAAATATGACACATACCATGATACCTCGGACCAATTACCTCATGGAGCAAGAGTCCTATTTGATGCAGGTCCAGGCCGGTAGTGATGGAGGCTGGTACTGCTGACAGGACAAAGCTGGCCGAGAAGAAGAAAGATGGGCCCTCCAGGGCCATGCTCAAGTCGCTCCTGTTCTCGGTACTCCATGTCTAGGACCATGTGGGCCTCGAGACATGATCTCCTAGTTATCCCTAGATATCGGGGATAACAGGCTCAACCATGAATTGACTAAGGGTGTTGACAACAAAACAGATATCCGGTCTAGTGTTGATCGGATACATCAAAGAACCAATCAACTGTCAATACAAGGTGGGATCAACCAACTCAGGCTCAGAAGCATTTAACTTCTTCAAGTTGGTTGTCATAGCTGTAGACATAGGCCTGCGATCCGTCATCTCAAATCTCCTCAAGATATCCACTGCATATTTTTCCTGTCCCAGGAAAATCTGACCTATCCTCGACCACACCTCTAATCCCAGAAACTAATGCATCAACCTGATTTCCTTCATCTCAAACTCCGAAGCAAGATCTCGCTTGCACCCCTCGATGAGCTTCTCTGATCTAGTAAGAAATAGATCATCCACATATAAAACAAGAATGCAAGGATCATCACCAACCAAAATGTAGTAAAGGTTGGGGTCTGCCTCACTCTTCATAAAGCCCATCTGTTGCAAGTAGCTATTGATCCTGGAATACGAAGCTTTGGGAGCTTGCTTGAGCCCGTACAATGCTTTCTTCAATTTTCATACATGAGACTCTCTCCCATGCACCTCAAAGCCCTGAGGTTGCTCGATGTACACCCCATGTTCAATGATCCCATTCAGAAATGCAGTTTTTACATCCATCTGATGTATCCTCCACGCCATCTCTGCTGCAATGGAAATAACTGCTTTGATAGAAGTGTACCTGGCAACTGGTGCGAAGGTCTCCTCATAATCAACTCCCTCTATTTGTAAGAACCCTCTCGCCACAAACCTCACTTTGTGTTTCTCCACACTACCATCTGCCGCATGCTTGATCTTATAGATCCACTTCAAACTGACCATAGATTTCCCCTCCATTCTCGACATTATATCCCATACATCATTCTTCATGATGGAGGAATACTCCACCATGGCATCTCACCTCACTTGTCGCTCTAAAGCCTCTTCAAAGATGGAAGGCTCGGAATCAATAATGTCGCACATGAATGCCATATAATTGGAATACTTCTGTGGTGGCCTTCTCTGCCTGAAAGTCTTCCTAGGAGCCTCCACATGCTCTTGAGCATCTTTCAAGGTCTGTTGAAGCCATCTTGGTTTCTTCTTTCTTGAAGTGGCAGTGACCACCTGTGTAGAATGAGCCTCTTGCTCCTCCTTCTGATCTGAAGATCGAGGACTTGTAACCTGTGATGTTGATCTCTCCTCAACCTTCAAAGCCTCCTGCTCCTCTGTCTTTGCTAGAGGTGAATCATGTGACCTCTTAAAGGCCCTATCCTCCTCGAACTTCACATCCTGCCTCACAATTGTTTTCCTTGGTGCAGGAATATAGATCCGATAGGCCTTTGAAGTTTCACTGTACCCAACAAGTATGCCTTTCTCTACGGTGGGATCTAGTTGTGTCCTCTTCTCCGAAGGGACATGAGAAAATGTAAGGCACCCAAAAATGCGAAAGTGTCCAATCTCAGGCTTCCTTCCAGTGAAAGCCTCCTCATGAGTTTTTCTCCCCAACACCTTATGAGGACTCTTGTTCTGGGTGTAGACTATTGTATTCCATGCCTCTTCCCAAAGGAACATATGTAGATCCTGGTCATGTAGCATAGCCTTCGCAGCCCTGATGATGGCCCTGTTCTTTCTTTCTGCAACCCCATTTTGCTATGGGTTGTACTAAACTGTCAACTCCCTCTTGATTCTTGCATGTGTGCAGAAGCTCTTGAAATCATTGGAGGTATACTTGCCCCATTGTCAGATCTCAATACCTTAATCTTCCTTCCTGTCTGATTTTACACAAGAGCCTTAAACTCTTGAAATCGATTGAAGACCTCATCCTTGGTATTCATGAAGTAGATCCAGGTCTTCTTGGAGAAATCATCTATAAATGTAACATAGTAATGGTATCCACTGAAGGACACAATTGACATCGGCCCACACACATTTGAATGTATCAGATCCAAGATCCCCTTGGACCTACTGTCACTACCTGGAAATGCAGTTTGGGAATACTTCTTGTTATCCCCATTTTGTGAATAACTAAGGAGATGATGTCTCGAGGCCCTCAAGTTGCAGATATGGAGTGCCAAGAGACTACATGACCAGCAACACCCTTTGCACAGATGGAAACCCACTCACCACCACAGATGGTCACAGGTTTACAGATGGCATCCACGGTCCACCACACTAGCTGGCTTCCAGAAGGCAGTGGGCCTTGCTCCATGAGGTACAAGTCAGTATTATGGTGAGCATCATTTCAATATTCAAGCCATTTGATTATGTTGTATCTTAGATTTCTCTACATTTCATGATATGTGCTTGGACATTATGCCTTTTGCCCTGCTTCGCCATGGTGGTTGACATTGTGCCCTAGTAATTGGTTTTCCTTAGGGATGGGTTTGCTACTAGGAACTCTCTTAATGAGCCATTGTATTGTTCTCGACCATACTTACCACTTTCCATCATTATTCCCCTCCATTTCCTTATCTCTTGGGATTTTAGGGTATATTGATGCAAGAAGGATTTGTCCCTCATTCTATGGGAAGAAGGGGCTAAAGGCCCAGAGGGGTTGGTGTTGGGTAAAATATAAAAGCCTTATATAAACCTTCCAGATGCTTCGCCCAAGGATTACCCAAGAAAGCAATGAAACTCTTATCTTTGCATAAAGGGGACCCACAATATAATAAAGAAATGCTTGAAAGGTTAGTTGAAGGACATGAGGTCTCATCACGACCCGACCTATCACGTCCATGGATATCTAGTGGTATGACATTGTCATCATCTAGTCACCAAACCAGGGCAATGGCTCTCAGTTGCATGGTTGAGAGAAAGGGGGTCTCATCATGAGCCAACCTTCTCATTTCCATTAGGTGTTTGTGGGTGACATTGCTATCACCTGGTCACCACACTAGGGTAGTGACCTTCAATCTCTCCTTTTGCTATTATGAAAGAAAATATAAAGAAAGAAAGATAAAAAACAATTGATGGGCTTGGAAAAAGTGCATTATGGACGAAGGTACCACACACCCTCTACAAAGGCACCCATGAATGAGACACTACGACCCCTTGTATGTCATGAGCCCTATGCCCATTGAGTCTTGACCCCATCCACCTCATACACTTTACATGGCTTAGAGAGGGACCTCTTGGAAGCTCTCCTTGACCTAGGGCAAGATCTACCYAATAGGACACCTCGTCAACCCTCCCATAYTTRAGCTTGACAAGTCGCATAGTGTCTTTGAGYTGTTAATTGTTTGATATAGTRATCTTTGATGCACATGCTTAGATGGCTTATTTATTGATTGGATYCACTTATCATGATGTTATGACTTGAGATCCTTGGAGGGCGTGTTCATTTGTCTTTGCAGGACCTAGTTGGTGGACAGTTTTGGGAGAACAAGCCTAGCTTGGGCTTCCATGGGGCTACAAGCCCACAGTTTGGATGCCAGGGGCCTGCATGCTAGATGGGAGGGATCAGACTTGGACGGCCTTGATTATGACTTGGATAACCTAGCCCACCCATTGCTTGCCAAACGATTTTCCTAGGAGGGGCAAAACATTCCACTTTTGAGCTTGACGTCACAATCTTGGGGGCTAGGGCATGGTGGTGAGGTGCCACTCTTTTGACGCATGGACGTTTGAGGAGGAGAAGGGTCTTGACCATGATGAGAGTGTTTAGTTGCTTGACATGTGGCCTTTGAAGGCCTATCCATGCTTCTCCAACACCAACGACTTCCTCAAAGTGGCAAAACGTCGCCTAAAGGGGTGACGTCCTCCTTAATTAGGGTTTTATTTGTGCAAATAGTGAAATTTTAAGTGAATTGTTTTCATATTACTTTGTTAAGGGGGCAAGATTAGGGTTGTTGACCCCTAATCTTGTGTTTTACTCCTTAATTTGTGGACAAACTATGTTAGCTACATTTTGTATAAATAGAGATCATAAGATCTCATTTTAATGATAACTCTCCCTCTCGTGAGAGGACTTGGTCTGAAATTTTCGGCTATCTTTGCTCTTTTATCTCTTTTGCACTTGTGTATGGCTATACTTATGAATGGTTGATGGAAGAAGTGATGCGCTAGCTTTGGAAGGCTATTCTATTGCTATTGTGGTGGATTTTCTTGGCATTTTTCCTTGAATTGGTATGGTTTTTACTTTTCTTGCTATCATTTGTTTCAAGTCAAGGTTATTGTGCTAGGAACTGGGTGGGAAGTATAAGGGCATACACCCCCACCTTAGTCTTCATCACTTTATGCTTCATCTTATTGATTTTATAAGGGTTTGCTAAGAGAAGTATTAAGGGCATACACCCTCTTAGCCTAAACCCTAACCTAGAGAAACTTGCCTTGGGAAGTAAAAGGGCTTACCCCTCCAAGGAGTTAGCTTCTCTAAGCTTCTTTTGACTCCATTAACCCAATAGTAAAAGCACTAGTCATACTTTTTTGCATTGGAGATATAAAATCATTGCCTTGGGAAACATAATTTTTGGTCTTTTGAAAGGTTTCTTGCTTGAAGTTGATTTGTCTCATTGAGAGGAGTTTTCCCTCACAAGGGTATCCCCTCCCAAAACTCTAATTTCTGTTACAAACTTTAACCTACAGCCATTAGGGCTGCATAACCCTAGCTACTAACACTCTAATAACTCCTAAACTAACCCTAGACTAGCTCTCTAATTTTGCTCATTTACGCTACTAACTAGGGCGCATCTTTTGAGCTACTTCTTGGCACTTTTCCATGGTTGATTTTGTTGCTGCATGCCACTGAATGCTACAGCCATAAGACTGTAATTTTCTGCAGAAAATACATGTTTACAACAACCATCTTTTCTTGCTTCTTAAGTGCCAATTTTCAGCCTATATTCATTGCTAAGTTTGATGCTGATTTACCTAACTAGTCTAGATCTTTATATGCTGATTTTAGATGTTTTATTTTCTGATATAAATTGATATCTACTGCTGCAAATTAGGGACAGCAAGCTTAACTTGCTGATCCAAATAACATCTATCATTGCAAAGTGTCTTTTCTTGTGTCTCGGGCAGGTATAATCATCCGGAGAAGTACTATACCTGTGGGGCAACAATTACTTGACTTGCAAGCTATCTCTCCCTACCTTTTATTCCACATAGAATTGACCTCTAGAGGTTTCACTTCCATTTCACTCTACGTCCATCTCAATTCCCCTAGGGTCACCCTTGAAGTGCGGGACCTACATCATTGGGTGTAGGATTCCCAAGTTGTAGCACTTTCTTTGTGGTTGGGTTGGACTTTGCTCAACCTACAAATTGCGCTATAACACTTCCCAAGTGCATACCCCTTTGTAGTGATCCCAAGCCAAATTTTTTGCTTGGAATCACTAACTACCACTGATTTGTTGATGTGCAGGTGTTTATTGAGTTATCCAATTATTAAGTGCATTCATACAGGATTCATTCATCACATGAAGATCATAATACATTCAAGATATAGAAGCACAAGCAAAGATCTGACCTTTTATTATGAGCAATATGAAACCAATACAATAGATAGCCGATCTGGAACAATCCTCAGATGGACGGAAAGACAATAGATATGAGCTGCTACAAAATGCTCTGCCGATACAAAATAAGCCTCCAAAGGCTAAATAAGAAATGAAGACCAATATAACAAGATCTGAATGCTAGACCCTCCAGCTGAAGAATGCCACGCTCCAATAGAAGGCTGAATCCCACAATAGCTCGGCCCTGCTGAAAGAAGACTCTAAACGAGTCCAAACTCGGCCATATGATAGATCAAGATGGTAGGATCTCCCTCTTGAAAGCTCAAGCCGAACTGCCAATGCCAACCCCTCCAAATACTGAATCTGCTAAGGGAGTTGCGCCCTCCTAAATAGCTGAAACTTTAGGCAACTCGTTCCTGAGGAAGGAAGCCTCCAAATGATGTGAAACTCTCCTAGAATATAGATCGGGCTATGGGAATCCCGTGGGAGAAGTTTCAAATCCAGATCTTGAATAGATCTCTCTAGATCTGAGAAATACTGAGTAATGGGACGTCCTCCTAGCCTCCAAGTCGTCCCTAACTGTAGCTGAAGAAATAGTGATGATAACTCTTCGAAAAAGCCCTCAAAATGATGGTGGAGTGCCTGCAAGTAAAACCCAAGTGATAGAATGCCCAATGCTCCTCCTGAATAGCTGGATCGAACTTTTCTCTAGTGGATGGTGCGCCCTTGCTGGAAACTCACAAACAGTACGGCCCTGTTGCTTCCCTGAATTTGTTGGTGGATGCATGATGATGGTAGAATGGTGTGGAGGAGTCTTTCATCCCCGAGACCAAGCTGTGGAACAAGGTGAGTGGATGTTTCACCACTGAGTTGCTCACAAGGGTTTGTATCAGCAAAACCCCCAAACTGTATGCTCAAGGCAATAACAAGCAAATACCAAAATCCAGAAAATGCCCAAGAAGTGCGCCCTAGCCTTCTCTTTATACTTTTCCCTCTAATTTCCTGTTGAGTTAACTTAACTCCTAGAGTTAATCCTAACTCCAATTCCAGCTCTTCTATTTCTCTGTTGAGTTATCTCTTAATGCCTTTTTCATCTTTTTATCAAGTCAACTTAAGAATATAACGTTTAACTTGTTGACCTTTCCCCTCAGTGTGAGACTATGGCCTAGTGGGGACACCTAGACCACTAAGTCTTCCCAAACCTCTTCTTCAAGAGGTGGGGGACATTACAGTCTCCCCTGCTTGAAATTGCTTGTCCTCAAGCAATTCCAAACTTGTCTCTCGTACCATCTGTTCATTCTCCCATGTGGCATCCTCAATGGGTAAGTCTTTCCACCTGATCAAATACTCCTTAATGCTTCTCTTCAGGAGCTTCTTTTCTTGAACCTCCAGTATGTCCTCCGGAATCAACACTAGTTGTCCTTCTTCGTCCATGGGAGGTAGTATCTCACTGGGGTGGATGTGTTGGCCGAGAGCCTTCTTTAGGTAGGATACATGGAAGACATTGTGTATTCGGCTGCCTGGCGGAAGCTCTTGCTCATAAGCCACGACCCCTATCCTTCTGTTGATTCGGTAAGGCCCAAAGAAACGTGGTTGTAGTTTTTCTGCTCCGCTTCTTTTAATTGAAGCCTGGCGGTAAGGTTGGAGCCTTAAATAAACTAAGTCACCAACCTCAAAAGTGCGCTCCACTCTGTGTTTGTCCGCCTGGACCTTCTGCTGGTTCTGTGCCCTCTGTAAGTGATCCTTCAACTCCCGGAAAATGTCTTGGCTTTGTTGTACCCAATCCTGTACCATTGGTGCCCTGCTGTCCCCAAAGGCCATCTCCACAAAGGAAAGGGGATCATAGCTGTATAAGGCTCTGAATGGCATCATACCTATGGATACATGATGGGTAGTGTTGTAGCAGTATTCTCCCAAGTGCAACCATCTGACCCACGCCTTTTGTTGTCCGACTACGTAATTTCTGAGATAGCCTTCCACCCATTTGTTGACTATTTCGGCCTGACCATCCGTCTGAGGGTCATAGCTGGTACTAGTGGTCAATGCCGTACCCACTAATCTGAACAACTCCTGCCAAAACGTACTCATGAACCTGCTATCCCTGTCACTGATAATGGTTTTGGGTAGGCCGTGTAATCTGAACACCTCTTTGAAAAACAATTCGGCCACTTGTGCTGCGCTGAAGTCTGTGGCTATGGAAAAGAAGTGTGCAAACTTTGTCAATCTGTCTACTACTACGAAAATGCAATCTTTCCCCTGTGCTCTGGGAAAGCCGGTGATGAAATCCATGGATATACTTTCCCACTTGTGCTCTGGAATGGGCAGGGGCTGCAACAATCCTGCAGGGTGCGTGTGCTCATCCTTGTTTTCTTGGCATGTAGTGCACTCCTTGACATGCTTAATCATGTCTTCCTTGAGGCCCTTCCATGAGAACCTTTCTCTCACCTGTCTGTATGTCTTACCAATTCCTTGATGTCCTGCCACTGGTGAGTTATGACATGCATGTAATATCTTGGCTTTGAGAGCTGATCCAGGAACCAAGAAAATTCGACCTTTGTAATAAATGAGGTCCTTCATGACTCTGAAGTTGTCATCCTGTATCTGTCCATCCAGTAGTTGGCAAGCAAACTGATCCCTTGCATATTCTACTATCAAGTGATCCTTCCAGTCAACTGACATACCGGACATGGCAAAAATGGATGGCCTCTTGGATAATGCATTGGCTACTGCGTTGTTCTTTCCTTTGACAAGTTCAATGTCAAAGTCGTAGGCCTGTATTTTGCTTACCCATTTTTGCTGTCTTTCGTTCAAATCCTTTTGCTCCAATAGATATTTAAGACTATTATGGTCTGATTTGACCACAAACCTTGCACCTACCAAATATTGCCGGAATTTGGCTAGTGCATGCATGATAGCGAACATTTCTTTGTCGTAAATGCTGTAAAGCAGTTTAGGACCCCTGAGTTTCCGGCTTTCATAGGCAAGAGGGTGCCTATTCTGCATCAACACGACCCCTATACCTTCCCCTGAGGCATCACACTCCAAGGTGAAGGGTAGGCCGAAATCTGGAAGAGCTAGAACTGGGCAGGTGCTCATGACCTCTTTCATTCTCTCCATTGTGGCTTGGGCCTCTTCACTCCATTTGAAGGTCCCCTTTTTGGTCACGTCAGTCAAGGGTGCACACAGTTGAGAAAACCCTTTGACAAATTTCTTGTAGTACGTGCATAGGCCTAGGAATCCCCTTAGCTCTGTGAGTGTCTTAGGAGTAGGCCATTCCCTGATGACTGTTATTTTTTCCTGATGTACTTGTACCCCCATTGCCCCTATGATGTGTCCCAAGTAGAGTACCTCTGTCATCCCAAACTCACACTTGGATTCCTTAGCGTATAGTGACTGTTCTTCCATGATCGACAGGATTTGGTCCACATGTCGAAGGTGTTCCTCCCACGTCTTGCTGTAAATGAGCAAGTCATCAAAGAATACTAACAAGTGTTTCCTCAGCTGTTTGTTGAACACATGGTTCATGCAAGACTGAAATGTGGCTGGGGCATTGGTTAGCCCAAAGGGCATTACCAAAAACTCGTAATGGCCATAGTGACACCTGAAGGCTGTTTTCGAGATGTCCTCCTCACTCATCTTGATTTGATGGTAGCCCGAATGAAGGTCAATTTTTGTGAAATAGATAGCTCCATGCAGCTCATCCAACAACTCATCAATCTCGGGTATAGGGTACCTCTTTTTGATAATCTTTTTATTCAAAGCCCGGAAGTCAATGAACATTCTCATCGTTCCATCCTTCTTCTTGACCAAGACTACTGAAGAAGCAAACGGGCTTGAACTCGGCTTGATGTGTCCCATGTCTAGAAGCTCTTTGATGGCCTTCTGTATCTCGTCTTTATACTTCTTTGGATGCCTATAGGGTGTGGTGATAACTGGTTTAGCCCCTGCTTCAAGCTCAATGATGTGCTCAAACCCCCTGTTTGGTGGCACACCTGGAGGAATCGGCCCAAACACCTTATGGTGCCTGTCAAGGATCTTTTTAATCTCCGAGGTGTAGTGCACCTTTCCGTTTTCATCCACACGTGCCGAGACCTTACATTCTGCTCCGTACACAATTTCTTCCCTCCTGAAGATGGCTTCCATCCTCTTGGCCGTGACCACTCTGGCAGAGTTACCTATCATGCGTTTGAGCACAACCTTTCGTCCTCCTTCCCCTACAAAGGACATTTCCATGGTCTTGTAGTTGGTGGTGATAGGCCCTAAAGTGTTGAGCCACTGCACCCTTAGGATGATGTTGGTGTCTGGAAGATCCATCACATAAACGTCCTGGACTAGCTCATGCCTTCCCAAGGTGAGCTTCATACGTGGGATGTATCTGTCACAGGGCATAGTACTACCACCTGCTACTTCTACCTTGAATCCTTCAAATTCTACTGTGGGTATGTGCCTCCTCTTCAGTAATGCTGCATCAATGAAATTGTGGGAAGCCCCTCCGTCAATCAAAATCGACACTCTCTGTCCCTGCAAGACCCCTCTCATCCTGAAGGTGTTGAATTTGGGCACCCCGCTGATAGATGCCAAGGTGACCTTCTCCCCAGTCGCACTGTCTAGTTCTGGAGCCTCCTCTTTTGTTGTCTCTGGGGTTTCGGCCTCAATGTTCTGTATCTAACCATAATCTTCCTCCTCTTCATTGTCCGAGGTAACCTCTATGTAGTGTACCTGGCCACGTCCCATGCACTTATGTGAGGGGTTCCATGGTTCCTTGCAGGTGAAGCAGAGTTGCTTCCTCCTTAGTTCCCTCCTAGTGTTGTCATCTATTCTGCCACGACCCCTGTCAAAACCCTTAGGGTCACGTCCTCCCTGGTTTATTGGAGGCCTTTGATCTCTTCCCCCATTGTTAAGAGGTGGTCTGGGTATGAATTTAGGCTTAGCAGCTGGACCCAAATCCCTTGTCTTTCAAATGGCCTCCTGTAGGTTGGTGGGCTTGAAGGCCTTTACCCAACCCTTCAAGGGTTCCATTAACCCTTCTGTGAAAAGCATCATGAGCTTGGTCGGGGACATATCTTGTACCATAAATGCCAACCTCTGAAATTCATCAATATATACCTTAGCCGTACCTGTTCGCTTGAGTTAGGTGAGCTCCCGGAAATGTAGCTCAGGATCTCCTTGATCAAATCTATCAATGAGCCTTTGAGTGAATTCTGTATATGACACAATCTGATTGTGACCGAGTGTGGTGAGTCCATGATACCACCAGTCATGAGCCTTGCCATCCAAGTACATAGTGGCAAACTTGATGGCCTCTGTTATCCACCAGGTTGCACAAGCTGGATTTCCTGAAGAGCCGCCGAAGGATGAGCAAGCAGTGCTCATACATGCAGAATTCAGTGATTCAGTAGGCCCTGAAAAGGCCCCTTTTTCCGTATTTCCACTGTTGTAATAAGTGTTCTAAGTATGAGAGAATGTAAAAGGCTATTGGCC